>SNQJ01S0021359.1:174093-215512 GCA_010110895.2 Picea sitchensis
GAATCTGAGAAGCAATCAATCAAACAAACCTTCCTATGATGAAACCACTAGTTGGTGATGAAATCCAACGTTGCGAGATCAAAATAGGAAGGGGTGGGGATAGAGCGGGTGGATCAGTTATGTTGGCGACCTACTTAACGGACTTACGCCTTGGTGCAATATTCCACCCAGTAATTGTGGATTTACCCTCCAAGGAGCCCGAGTGAGTTTGACCAACGTATGTTCTAGGTACAGTGGGACTTCCCTTCACCGTCACCTTGTGTGAGACCCTAAATATTGTGGCTACTAAGGTCACCAACTCATAGTCATCCCCTGGACGGGTACAGTCGACAGTCCAGTCGAAATGTATGGGAAGGATAACAAGTCCGAAATCAACCCGAAAGGCTCCCACACATAATTATGGGTATACCTTCCAGTGACCCCCAATATACGATCCAACCACTACAAACAGTTGAACCACAGAGGGATAATATCTGTAACTCACCTGAATGTGACCTCATGCGTAACCCCTATGTGAGAGGGGGATCCCAGCAATCTAATACGACAATTGGATTTGACTCTCCCTACCACAAGATACTAAGTTTGTTCAATAGATTTGGAAAGTTATCCTTTCAACCTATTCCAAATCCCTACACCTTAAACTAATGTAGGTTTGCTAACAAAGATGTAAAAAGTCTGATAAATCTTAGTTAAACATTGATTTTAATGATTGTTGTTTACTCAGAGGGTGTACGAAAGTGAAACTGATGGAATGATGACTCAATTCCCAAAATTATGCATGAAATATGATAAGCAATCGTTTATTTTCAATGAATACCTATTTAAGGGAAAGAGGAAGAGTCGTTTTCACTATCAAACACTTGATAAGGAATGCCCTCAATCAATGTTGTTCTCAATCAAATCCAATATGATGCTACAACATTTCAGAAATGAAAATTAATATGCAAACTAATCACTAAGATGTACTTTTTTCGTTTGTATGCAAATGATAATCAATTCAATGCAAAAATTCTCCTGCCAACTACCCTTTCAGATCAATGAGATTCAGAAAAGAATATGCAGATTTCGCACAAACAACACACCCTTTTTTTTGCGATCAAACAAGAGAAAGAAAACCAAAAAGCGCAAAAGTAAGGAGAAAGAGATTGGATCATATGACCTCAAAGAACCAAATGAGAAGAGTTGCAGACTTCAAATGTCCTTCACTAGAGTTTCGCTCAGTCGGATAGGAGAGAAGAAAGCAGGGGATCAATTTCAAGCTTTCAACAGCAAAAAACTAAAAAATAATGAAGAAGGGCATAAAATCTGAACAATAAGGTGTTTACTTCTCATGAGGAAGCATGTCAAAGGTCAAAGGGAGAATCATGAATCTTAAAGCAGCTCAGCAAGTGAAAAAACAGGGTTTAGACCTCCAAAAATTGCAATTTTTTAAGAGATTTTGGGAAAAAAGGGTTGGTGCTCTGGTATAAGGGCCACCGGAGAATTATAAATCTCTTTCCAACACTTCCATGGAGTTTTTTCACTCTTCTAACATGGGCAGGGGGCGCCAGGCTCCAAAACCTCACAAAAAGGTCCAAAACCCCAAAATTTTGATCAAATTTTCACAGGTAAGCTGAGTGTGATGGGGTAAAGAGTCAATCAGCAAGTGCAATCAGATATGAAGGGGTGAACAAGGCCTCAGAAAAATAAAGGTAAGACAAGGTCTATGAGGAAAGACAAAACTAAGAAAGTTTTGATTTTCCCCAGCGGAGTCGCCAGTTTCTGTTGAAGGAAAATCTCCCTCCGGATAGGTAGATCTCCTCAAAGAGCTAGACTCTTAACTCTAAGACAGAAAGTGCTTCTCACGGTCACTGACTTCCTTTTAGATCTATAAAAACTGATGCATGAGGAGGAAGGAGAAAAGAAGTACCTTTTACCAGTGTGCGTCCCTGCACGCTCCGAGTTGAGCTCCAATCTTTCGCTCCTCGATGAGCCCTGTAGACAAACAAAGTATGACTACTTCCTACTCTATCAAGATTAGTCCAAAATAGGTCTATCTACTAAAGAGACAAATTCATGTGATATTGAACACGAATTAGAAAGAAACGGGCCAAGCAGATTATATTAATGAGGACAAATGATTGCTTACAACCCTAGATGGATTGCAGCAGTTTCACCAAGTCCTCCTTGTCTACCCCTTTCTCAAAATATCCACGATCTGAATGATGATAGCTTTACTGATTGCTCCCTATGAGATCATAGGTCTCTTGCTTCCAAAATATCTATGTTCCAGCACCACTTATAAGATCATAAGTTTGGTGTGATTCTCTCCTTTCAGTCCCCTTTCACCATGAGAAAGCTTGCTTATATAGCCTTGGAGAGGCTTTAACCACTTGATATGTCCTTGGGGAAGTTGAGGATTGTCCTCCTTCAGTTGAGTATTTTCCCTAAGAACATGGTTGGACTAGGGATTCGAGCTCAACTGCCTTCTAAGAATGAAAATATCCTTCCCCCATTCATCTCAACAACTCAATTGTTGCTTAAAATAGGTAGCGCTCCCTCAAAAGGGCACTCAGAGCGCTATAGTGCTCCCTAGTAGGCTTTAGGGGAGCGCCAGCGCTCCTGAGGGTAGGACCACTCCTGCAGAAGGGCCAAAGAGATTTATAACTCTCCCAGACAATGTAAGGGGGAGCGCCAGCACTCCCAGAAGAGGTATAGGGGAGCGCTCCCCTCCAAAAACTCAGTTTTTGAGGTGCTTTTAGATGGAAAAAGGTTTGTAAGCCTGCTGACTCGTTTCTCCTCTTCCAAATCAAATGTTTGAGGTGTTTCAAGTTTCCTCCTCATGTCGTTATAGGCATGACATAGGCATCATGGAAGCATGCTTTCTTTGACACTTGCGACACTTGTGAGCAACATGTGACACTTGCAACCTTTGTAATGACGACACTTGCGACACTATCAAAGTGAGTATTTTTTATGTGTAACACTAGTAACGAAACCTCTACAAATGAGCCATAGTTTTTCCTACCCAAAAATTCCCAGACACAAGAGAAGTGTGAGATTTTTTTATTACATGGACTCGTTCACTTGTAGGAATACATATCTTTCCAAGATGGTAGAGTAGTTTTCCCTGCAGAAAATAGTTCTTTACCTGTGCACCATGGGTTAGCTTCGCATATACGTCTTTAAAATATTCATCGATGGCATACTGTTCTACATAGCTATCATGAGATAAAGAAGTATTCTTCATAATAATAGAAGAAGAAATAGGAGGTCTAGAAATCATATCAGATACCTTGTTACTTGTACCCTTTTTGTACTTGATTACCAAATGGCATTGTTGTAGAAAACCCATCCATCTGTAGTTTCAATATTGTTGCAATTTGGTCTGTGCTTGGAGATACTGTAAAGGCTGGTGATCTGTATGTATGATTGTTTCCTTCCCTAACAAGTAGTTCTTCCATTTATTTATTCTCTGGACTAATGCATACAACTCTTTATCATATGTAGGATAGTTAAAAACAACTTGGTTAAAAGTTTTAGAGTGGTAAAATATAGGCCTACGATATTGCATCAATACTACGCCCATGGCGTATCCGCTGGCATCTGTCTCGATCTCAAAAGGTTTTTTAAGATTCGGAAATGTTAATACTAGTGCGGTACTGATCTTATCCTTCAAAATGTTGAAATATTTTTGTTTCTTTACTTCCCACTAAAAACATTTCTTCACACTGGTTAAGGCATGCAAAGGAGTTTCTATCAAGGAGAAGTTGGAAATGAACCTCCTCCAATATTGGACTGCACCTAAGAATATTCGGACTTCGGTTACACTTTTTGGCTTAGGCCAATTTACAACTACATCAACTTTGGAAGGATCAATTTTCAATTATCCTCCTCCTACAATATGACCTAAGTACACAAGTGTAGTCTTGCCAAACTCACATTTAGACAATTTTAAATACATATTTTCCCTTTGCAAAGTATCCAATACTTTCTTTACATGCCTCACATGTTCATCCCAAGTTCTGCTAAAAATAAGAATGTCATCTAAATATACAATCACAAAGTCATCTATGAAAGGCCTAAATACATCATTCATCACACACATGAAAGTTGTCGGAGCATTATAAACCCCAAACGACATCACTAACCACTCAAACAATCCATGTTTGGTTTTAAAGGAAGTTTTCCATACATCCTATTCTGCGACCCTGATTTGATCATATCCACTTCGCAAATCCAACTTAGTGAAATAAACAACATTCTTGAATTGTTAAAGTAAATCATCTATGCGAGGAAGAGGGTATCGATTTTTCACTATGATTTTATTTAAGGCCCAGTAATTGACACACATTCTCTATGTGTCATCCTTCTTTGGCACCATCACGATCGGAGAACCACAAGGAGATGTATTGGGTCTGATGACCCCTTGATCCAATAAGACTTGTAACTACTTCTTGATCTCTTTCATCTCCACAACTGACATCCTGTACATGCCCACATTAGGAAGAGGAGAATCTTGTTGAATATGTATCTCATGTTGGATTTCTCTCTTAGGAGGTAATCCATCTGATTCCTGAAAAATTTCATCATACCTAGAAACAATATCAATTAATTCCTTTTTATGAGATGGATCTCATCCTTGGAAAGCATCGGATGTCCCGACATCTTTCTCTCTGAATACCATGAGTACATATCTCTTATTAGTGTTTATGAGTCTTTTCATTTTCCTTGTACTAACAAGTGTTGTATTTACCCACATGTTGTGAGCTATAACAATATATTCCACTCCCCCTTTAGTAAGGTGGTATTTTTTCTCATGATGAAAGAAGACTTCTTTTCTATCATAAAGATAAGGACTTCCCAACACTATGCCACATATATCAAGTGGTACAACATCTAAATCCACTTCATCAATCAATTTTGAAGCAATAGCAAATATGCTCCTACATTGTTTGGTGACATTAAGTTTTGATTTACCACATACCCAACCAAGAGGATAAGGCTTCGTATGTGGTTTCTTTTCAAAACCCATATTCTTGACAAGTGCTTCATATATTAAGTTTACTTGGGAACCCGGATCAAATAATGTATCTATCTTAGTATGTTTAGATACAACTATTATGTGAAATAATTCATTCCTCTTTCGTTCATCCACATGAGATTCATTATTGGAAATTGAACTAGCATGAAGATAATATTTACCTTGTACTCCAACCGTTTTGATATTCCCTTCACCTCCTGAATCGAAACCAATATCTTGTTGCACTTTAGTAACGGTTTTTTTCTTCCCCTTTCCACCGAATTGTTTCAGTTTCTTTTCCGGATGCAGTTTCCAACAATGTTCTTCATTGTGATCGATTTTCTTGTAATGAGTGCAAGATGGTTTTCCTCCTTCTCTCGTCATTGTGGCGGTCTTCTTTTTTTTCCTTTTAAACTTCTTACATTTTTATGTGGGAGATTGGAAGCTTTCTTCGTGGGATGTTCTTGAACATGTTTCCCCCTGTTCTCAAGGTGAGTGGATTGCACACGAACTTCATCAAGACTAGTGGGGTTAAACAAGAGAAAAGTATGATGAATATAATTGTGAAGTGTATCAATATACTTCATTAAAGTTTCATAAAAATCCAAAGGAATGTTCAATTCAAGAGCTTTCTTCATAAACTCTTCTGTGAAACTTTGTACATTTTGACCTTTACTTTGTCTTAAAATTCTCCATTCCATCATTGTTTTATGTAAATACCCTAATGGATAAAATTGTTTCCTTATCGCTGATTTAAATTCTGACCACGAGGAAAGAATACTACCACACTTACTTTTGTCCTAAATATTTCTCTCCCACCATACGAGAGTGGTGCCTTCCAACCGAAGAGAAGTCAGTTTCACTTTAACCTCTTCTTCATCAATATGATGGACACAAAAATACACTTCAACCTATCAGATCTAATTATCTATCTTTTCAGGATTAACATCTCCATTAAACATAGGTAAAGCAAATTTTACATCGGGCCTTAATAATGGCTCCTTAAAAGAGGCTTTATGGCTAGAATGATTAGAATGATGAGAATTCTCAGAGGAAGAAAAACTAGAACTTGAAGGTGAAGAAGGAGGCTTAGGAGGATATCCTCCAGCCCCTTGGTTTACCGAAGCATCATCATCTGCATGTGCTTCATTTTTATTCCCTTTCTTCTTCATCCTCTTCTCATAATATCCATACATTCGTTCGACCATTTCTGGCATGCAATAAAAGACCATGTGAATTTTTTTCTCCTGTTCATCACGCTTGTCCGCTTCTGTCATTTTCTTCCTTCAAGAAGCATGACCAACTTTGGGATTGAAATTCTTAAGAGTTCCTTCACCCTACTTATGCTTGGCCCTAGTAAGCATTCACACTCAACAATTCAAGTCAAAGACAACTACTTTGATACCGACATGATCCATGATCTTTTCATCATGACTTACAAAGAATTACATTAAATGAGCATAAATTAAAGTGCATCATTAAAGAAGGAAAAGCTCAAAATGAAGAGACATAAGAATCAAATCTGAACACAAAACTTGGTAACAGAGTTTGTCCCTAGTGGACTATGTCTCTTGGTCCTACTCTCAAATGGGTAGGTTCTTTCATTAACTCAGCAAAAGAAATTGGCAAAATACATAAGTATACCTCATTCTAAAATCAAGCTGCAAAACTAATGCTCAGATAAGAAAACAGACAACACCATTGAATTTTTGGCATCGAATTACCCAAAAATGATTGTCTCCATGCCTCAATCCGACTATGGCACTCCCTGGCCTAAGAAGAATTTTGTCTAGGTTTATGTGCCCTCTACAACCTGCAATTATGACTGTCTTTTGCATCAAAATGTGTGCTCGGATGGTCGTACGGTTCGCGCGCCTCTCCCTTTTGTGGTCGGGTGGATGCACCTTTTAATAAATAAAATTGGCATTTATTACTATGTGGTACCTGCAACCTATTGGTTAGGGTGGATATATTAAGGCGTTGGTTGAGGGCGGAGGTCTGGGGGTGAAACCCCTCAGACACTCCTTTTGGAAATGTATTGTTATATGGTGTATATATATATATGAGTTTGTTCCACCAGTTTAGAGGTGCTACTAGAACCGTATCCAAACGGTATATAACCATGGATAGGTTTGGTGTGGTCCGTCAGATTTGGCGGACCCGCCAACCTTTTTTTTTCAAAATTTTGTTCACGGGTTGTCCTTGGGCATTTCCCGCCTACCACGTGGCAGCCTCTGATTGGGCGATGTGGAAGCCCCTCACTAGTCCATGCTACCACCTGCCAAGTCAGCATGCCATGTCAGCATGCCACATCAGTTGTATGGACTGTATAGACTGCCACGTGGCATAATTTGATTGGCCCATGGATCAACCCAAAAATGCCCAAACCAGGTGATATGTTCCATCCTCTTGCTTCCACATCATCATGTTGATGTCATGCTGATGTCAGCATGCCACATGTCACTTTCCTTATCCTTCCACATGTGTTGTACGGATGATGATGTCATTCGTACGGATGCTAACATCAGTAATACGGATGTTGACTCATCCCCTGTTGACTGGGCTAGGTTGACCAAACTTTGACCGTGAATATATTTCAATTTGTAACTCCATTTGATGATCTGTTTGTGTCATTAGAAAGCTTGCGATGCGCTCTTTGTGATCATTCCATTTTCACTGATTTTTGGGAACTGTCAATTTTTCCCTTTCTCTATCTATTGAATCCATTATGAGCATCCTGAGTTGCCTCTGTGAGTTATAAGTTGTTCTTAGCCTTCTCTGGATCCTTTTTGGATCAAATTGCATATTTGGACCCCTGGTATGGAGATATACTTGTGTATATATATACTTTGAAGTGCCTTGCCTCTGCTTCCCACGATGAGCGTCGATGAATTTGACATCAAGCTTGAAACTTTCTTATGCTCGATGACACGTTGTATCATTGAGGAGTGGATTGCATTCTTCGTTGATTCCTCATCCATGAATAAGCAGAGATCATTTTGAACGACTTTCACACTGGATCATGTGGCAATCATTTGTCATGTTGGCGACAACCCAAAATATTCTACATGCAGGTTACTTCTTGCCCTCGTTAATCAAGGATTGTGTTGAGGCGGTCAAGAAGTGCCACACGTGCCAGATATTTTGTCGAACGATGCGGGCACATCCTGCTCCTATGTTTCCTATCATTGTCGTTCATCTTTTCACCAAGTGGGGGATTGAATTTACTACATGTCACCCAGCCTCATCCAGGGGGCATCATTACATCATCATATAAGTAGACTAATTCACAAAGTGGGTTGAATCTATGTCAACGTTTAGTAATGATGGGGAAACTATGACTCTTTTCATCTTTAATCAGATAGTATCAAGGTTCGCTATCCTGAAGGAGATTTTTATTGACCATGGCAGTCACTTCCAAAACAAAATGATGATTGAGTTAATGTCAAATCTCGGGTTCAAACAATAACATTTGTCACCTTATTACCCGCAAGAGAATGGTCGGGTTGAATCTTTGAATTAGTCTCTCAAGACTATTCTTCAGCGGACGATCAATTCTGCCAATTCAATTTGGTATTTGATGTTATATTCAATGTTGTGGGCCCACTGAACGTCTGTGAAGACTGCCACTATTTTTTCACCTTTTCAACTCATATACGGGTTGGAGGTAGTCTTACCTATTGAGTGTCAGATTCCTTCTTTAAATTTGGCATTAGAATTACTGTCAAACACTTCATCGCTTGAGGAACACCTTCTATATCTCGAGGAGCTCGATGAGAAGCATAGTGATGCAACCTTAGCCAATGAGGCTCGTAAGAAATGATTCAAGTGTCAGTATGATCGGTCTATTTTTCCTCAAATTTTATCTGAAGGAAATCTTGTCCTGGTCTATGATCAATAAAAAGATCCCATGGGGGAAGGCAAGTTCAAACCCATGTGGTTCAGACCGTTCATTTTGAAAGAGGTCTTGAAGAAGGGTGCTTACCGTCTCTTTGATTTTGAGGGAAATTCCTTGGTGGAGCCTAGAAATGGGCTCTACCTCAAGAAGTACGACTTGTAGGTTGGTCACCTGGGTGACTTCTTGTATATATGTATAGCTTTTTATATAGTTTTTGTCTTTTTGTTTTGTGGATGTGTAGTTATTTATGTCTTCTTTTTCTCTGTGGTAGATGTCAAGTGAATCAGAGGTGTATTTTGGGTTCACAGACAATGCTAGCCAACACACTCGGAGGCTTGCTCCCGCAGCTTGGATGATTTTCACACCTAAAGGAAAGTTGCTATCTTTCGGAGGTATTTTTCTAGGAGACGCTACAAACAATGTTGTCGAATACAATGCAGTGATATAATTTCTTTTTTATGCTTTTTCACATGGAATTTCTTACCTTTGGGTCTACCTAGATGCTCAATTGGTTGTGTCCCAGTTAAATGGGGTTTACCATGTTTATGATCCCACTTTGCATCGATGATTCCTTAGGGTACATCTCTTAGAACATTCTTTCGATTACATTACGTATATACATGTTCCTAGGATATTTAATCATATAACAAATACTCTAGCTAATCAAATATTAGATTGGCATGTTTCAAACACATACACATGTAAATACATTTGTTAAAAAATGTCATCCATAAGACAAAAAATATGTAAATATATATATATATATCCCAAAAAGTGTCATGAGTACATAGGTGGTCATTAAATCCTCAAAAAGTGTTTAGTATACATCGTTGGGCTTATGCCCTCAAAAAATACATATACAAAATGTGCCCTCGGCACATCAATGGTCTATGTTATCAAAGCATGGGGCCTATTGGCCCTGCCATAGTGTACAAAAGAGTTGGCCAAATGCCAAAATAGTTGGACCCAAGTCCGAGGCACCCCTACTACATAAGGTTGCATAGAAGGTAGTAGATCCTCGATCTCGTCCATAGGTACAGCATGAGTGAGCACAGTGAGGTTGTGCTCCACTCGTCTCAGGACTCTGTCAGCCTCTTTGGCTGGGGTATCCCTATAGTTGATGGTCCTCCGGCTGTTGTTGGTCATGCCCCAGGTCGAGGATGTCGCTAAGTCCTAGCGAAGTATGTTGGTCACACAGGTCCCACATATGTACATAAAAGATACATAAGTCAGTACTTTGTACATACATAAAAAGGATATATATAAAAACAATTAAAAAATAAATAAACTTTAAAAAGTATGTTACCTATCTCACGTCACTCCTCGTCGAGAGGCACAGACATGATTGTGTCCCTGATGAAGTTTATCTCAGCATATGGGTAATCCTCGATCATCGGGATCTGTCATGCCCACCAGTCAAAGAATGTTTCATTGAAGGCATCTATGGTCCTCCCTCCACCCTGTCGAGGAAGCAATGTTTCCCACCTAGTCATTGCTGGGAAGGAGGCTACATGCCCCCATACCATCTCTCTAGGACCGAGACTAGGCACCCTCTTGAAGAAGAAAGAGCACAAAATGGTACCGAAACCGAAGTTCTTGTTGGTACGTCTCTGACACTCTGTAAGTTGTCTTTGCATGAATATCAACATGGTCATACTCCAGTCAAAAAATTTGGCCTCCAAACACTGAATGGCTCAATGCATGTGTGCCCGAGAAGCCTGGTGAAGGGAAATAGATCCAGTAATCTTCCCGATCAAGAGTAAGATCACATGCAGAGATAGGCTGGTGATCTTTAGGATTGGCATGTGAGAACCTACCTTATTAGTTTCGGCCTCACAATACATGCAAATGTAATCCTCGATGTTAAAGGGCCCCATAGAAAACGTCCTCGAGTTGATTGGTTCCCCTCTCCTCGAGAGGCCAGTCAATAAGTATATGTCCTCTGTAGTTGGGGTCAGTGATTGACCATTTAGCATAAATACCTTTGCATCAAGATGCCAATACTCCACAAGAGAATTGAGCAGCCTAGGTTGTGCCCTCATGAATAGACACTGGAAGAATTTCCATAGGCCACACTGTTTTAGTGCAGCAATGGCTATAGGGTCCTCTTCGACCAAAATATCAATGTCATCATGCTTCCTCTCCCTCTAGTCAACATACACCCTGTTTCATAGAAAAATGGAGGAGAGTATGTACTTGCATTTGATTTTTTCAAAGTCTTTCAAGGTATACGTGGGTTGATTTGTACACAATCGTGTATGTATGTGGGTTTGTGCTTTCATGCCCGAGTACATACGCGGGCTAGCCTTAGACAACCCGTGTACACACAGGGCCTCTTTTTTTACAAGAGAATGCCCCCTCAAAACCTAAAACTAATGCATAAAGAAAGAATTTAATTGCAAGAGGGAGTGATTTGTACTTACTTGGTCCAAGCAGAAGGTTTTTTCATCCATTGAATCTCCCAGAATCTACTCTTTTAGCAAAGGGGTTTTTTCTCCTTTTGGTCGATTTTCGAATTGCAATGGTAAAAATGAGTTGCCAGCTTCTATTTATAGACTTTTTTGCCCCTTTTTGACCCCCGTTGTCATTTTTCCTAGCTTGGTGATCACTTGATTCCACTTCTGAGTTTCGTATTGGTCGTTCCAACACTCATTTTCTTTTGGTTTGGTAATTTTTGGGATGGGTCACTTTTTGGGTATCCTTTGGTAAAAGTCATTTTTTTCCAACTTTTGCATATAAGTTAGAATTTCATTTCCACTTTCTGCATATTGTTGTATTTTTCTCTTCGCCATAGGATCAACCCCACCGAAGTGCGACACATAACCTTCATTGCAGCTCTAGAAGTGTCATAATTAGGGGGTAGATCCTACCTTTACATGGATGTCGTAGGTAGATACTTGTTTTATTTTGGCATCCATGTTGTCAATAATGGTTATAGGCCCGGGAGTCCTTGTTATTCCTGTTATGATTACGAGTTAAAGCCTCATTCATTTGATGCACCATCATCCTAGGCCTTACCCTCGGGACTCCCAAATGAGCACGCTTTGTTGTCTTTCAAGCTCGTTGTGAAATTCAAAGAAACATCTAATGAGACTATATTATCATTATTGATCTCATGTGGATTAATTGAGAAAATTAGCGCCCTGGAGTCTTCTTTAATCCCTTTTTAGAATCTCTAAAAATGAAAATATTTTCAAGCGATCTTATTGCCCTTCACGCTCACCAAACTCAAATTTAAAGGCACATCTATCTGGCAGTAGTTTACCCCTTTTTCGGTCTGGAGACTAATTTTACGAATAAAGGTATGCTCTAGGAACTTTAGTTCCCTAGAAAAGTATTCTTAGACGTAATTGTAACCCTTTTTCGGGCATGAGCGACTAAATATTCAAAAAAGGAACATTCTCCTTGGTTTTGGTTTATCACCTTTTTTGGGCCTTGGAGATTACTTACGAAAAAGGAACCCCGCCAGAGTCCATATTTAAGCTCTTTCCAGACTCCCTAAAATTGAAAAGATCGTCGAGTGACCTTGTTCATTCACACTCGTTAAATTGGTCCAGAAGATCATCTATTGGCATGAGTTTAACCCTTTTTTCAGCCTGTAGATTATAGCGGAAAAAGGTACGCCTTAGGAGATTCATCTCACCGAGAGATTTCTCGTCAGTTACTTTTATACTTTTGTGGGCTAAGGAGACTAAACTCAGAAAAAGGTTGTGAGTCCATAGTTAAGCTCTTTTCAGACTCCTTAAAATTGAAAATATTATTGAATGATCTTGTCTTTGTCACACTCGTTAAAATGGTTTTGAATAGACGTCTTTTCGGTGCAAGTTTAACCCTTTTTCGAACCAACTAGACTATCTTCGAAAAAGTTACTCCCTGGAGTCTTCTTTTACATTTTTTCAGACTCTCTAAACTGAAAAAACTACCGATCTTACCTTCTCTGGGCTCGTAAAAATTACATAGAAGGGGTCTCATTGTGTCTTTCTTAATCGCATTTGTGAGTCTCATCCTTGTGTCTTTGTCCTAATGTTGGCTCCATGTTGCTCTCAATTGAACCTTTGAAGAATTCCTTATATGCAAGACTTGTAGCACTTTTTTCTTCTGTGACCTGACACCTTGACCCATGGAGGAATTTTCCCCAAGTGTCATTTTCCTGCACATGTCTCCTTGCTCTAAGAATTAGTATGTTACATGCGCTTGGAACTATTATACTTGCTTGCGACACTCGTTCCTCATTTGTAACATAGCATTCTTTTATTCTTTTTCAATCTCTTAAAAAGTCGAAAAAGATAAAAAAAAATCAAATATTCCAAAAAGAGGGGACGGGAAATATTCGTTATTTTTTCAGCAGCACAAAGAGTTTCCCTTGGACAAAGCACATCGTTTCATTTTTTCTTCAAGCATTGGGATCTAGTATGACCTTAGGAATTTGTTCTCACAGCATAGAGTTGTGTCCTCCTCTGTTATGTTACTCTTCCAAACACATGGAGAGTTTGTTTTGCCTCCTGCATCACGAACTTATGTCAATGTCATGTTGTCTAATTCTGATCATCTTTCATGCTTTTGTCCAAGGGAAGTTTCACTCAACCTTAGTTGGCCTTTCTGAATTTTTTCTCTTGACCGTCATGATTCGGTCATCCCGAGAATCCGGTCAAGTCCAGGTTCGAAATCGACGAAGTTCTCTTCCTGATCATCGATATCCTCATGCTTTTTCCTGACGAGTTGTCAAAGATCTCAGGGTAGTGAGTTATACACTCTCGTTGTACTCCTACCTTAATTTTGAATATATTGAATTTGTTGTTGGATCTATGAAGACCTCATATCAATCCACATGCATCACTAGCTTCTTGAAGATGAATACTATACTTGTATATCTTCGACTGATTTTGAGATGTAGATCTATTGTGTATTGCTTGTGGCTACACTTTATATAGTTTTATGGAATCGATCTACAGTGTATTTGATTGGAAACCATGATTTAGTTCATCTCAAGCATGGTTATGCCTGCCTCAGAGAGACAATTATTGCTTTGCACATGGAACCTCCCGAACTCTGGTCCTGGGCTCACTCAATTTGATTAAATTCATGAGCTATTGGAGGTTTCCCAACCAATTCACCTTCTATAGCCTGCCACCCAACCGAATAACCATCCTTTTGTCATATAAAGGAGGTGTTGGGGTCTAACTTCACATCTAATCATAATAATAGTGAAACTATGCCCAATTTCACTTCCCTTCATTGCCCAAGATTTTGCTACCTTTTGTGAGATATTGCCTCAACATTCCCTCATATGCCCCTTCTTCATCTTTTCAATCCATTCCCTTCCCTTGAGGTGATCAAAATATTGAGAGAAGATGCCTATTGAAGGTGCACTTGGAGCATTGTAAAGAGGATCTTGGACCAAGTTCGCAAAATGGTGGCTGACACGGATTGTAAGTTTCAGTCTTTGTTTGATGAATAAAAGAATCTATTTTCCATGTTCTAGATGATAATGTTTTGTGTATTTTCTTTGATTTATACATAGCATTTGATATATAAACATAACTCATGAATAGAAGTAGCATTCTTGTAGTCCTTGTTTGCTTATTTTTGGATGCAGATCAACCTTGGGAGTAGACTTGCAGTCGTTGTAACTATAGAACTTGAGGAGATCATCACCAGATGTGGGATAAAAGGTACAGTTACCGATCTTCTCTCTTATTGATTTCTTTCCATTTTGTTTGGTATGTTTTGGGTATAGTAGAAACTAGATTGACTTGTAGACAGTCATTTGCTTTGTCTATATCTTAAACCCTGGTATAGTTAAAGGGGGGATTTTCCCACTAGTAGGAACAAGGCCTTCAACCACCACTTAAGCGCAATAAATAGGATTTTGGGCCTCTGTGTGGGAGAGGAATGCCATTAGGATTTTTGGACTCAAGGGATGATTTCCAGGACTTTATCATGGTATGGATAGGAGGTCAAAGGACTTGGGACCCTAAATGAAGCTCATAGGCACTCTTAAGAGGTTTTTCAAATGAGGGGTGGGTCTCAGAGAATTGACCATTGTAGGAGAAGGAAAACGACGGAATTAGGTTCTAAATGAATCTTCTATGGCTCATAGGCCATGAAGAAGGCTATAAAACCACCACATGACCCATCTAAATGGAATATTTGGCCCCCAATTAGTGAAATATAGGTGTTATTATAGGTTTTTCTAAGTATGAATCTCCTCATAAGGAAATGTAAGTATTTTATTTCATTAGTGAAGAAATTAATTAGTTTTTTAAGGTTAAAAGAATATTAAATTAAATTAATTTTAAATTAATATTTAAAAATATAAAAAATATTAAGAAAACTCAATAAATAAAATAAATAAAAAGTCTATGTGTAGAAGTTATAGGGATTTTAGTCCCCATATTTGATGTAATGATTGTAACATCCAACCAACCAGTTTATAAAAAAAATGTCGAATTAATCAATACATTTACATTATATCCATTGAAAATACAAAAATACAATTAATCAATCATCTTTTTCTTATGCCCCAAGGGGACGTCTAAAGGTAAACCCAATGCAAGGAATTTTTGACAAGCGATTGGTGGTCTACGAAAGTTATAGTTTATTAACAACTCGTCACCAGGAGACAAACTATGTGTTTCATGCAAAACAACAAATCTAAATTCCTTCCTTTTGATAAAGAACTCTTTGCCATTGGAGTGTTCCTCAAAGGAACAATTTGCACTAAATAATGAGGCCTTGCAACTATTTATGAATCCTACGATCTTCCCATGAGTTCATGGGCGACCATCAATATATAATAAGGATTTCATGTTAAAGTTTCCAGAAGCATAACCATTCATGCACATACTATACATGGAAATATTCCATAAGCATAACCATTCATGCACATACTATACAAGGAGATGATGTGTTTTTATTTGACAATATTCAAGTAATCAGACTAACTACAAAGAGGACCACATAATTGCATAAGTTCCATTGATTGTTTGGGAGGAACAAACACATATGAAAGGATAAACAACCCAAGATTTCCAACATGTATTTTAGACTTGGAAATCGTATAACTATTACGACAAAAAATGGAATTTGGTTCTAGCATCAGGCACATGCATGGACAATTTCCAAGAGGCATACAAAGCGCAATTGTAACAGGTTTGGTATTTACTTTGTAGATGGATAGGAAGAGGGAATTCATTGCTACCTTCCAATAATTGAATAGACTTTGGTCTGTACTTGGACATTTTTGCTCTTAGCTCATACAACTTTTTGGTCTCCTAGTAGTGATATTTTGGGTAGTATTGATATTATACTTTGGCTCACTATAAGAACTCTTCATTGACTCAATAGAAGGAGACGGGTTGGCCAATTTACGATTAAACGTAGTTGATCTAGATCCCAAATTGTCAAAAAAAGAGCATATGGAAGTGTTCCTACATGTCTTTTCTATATCACCTATTGGATTATTGACCATAGTGGGAGGTATTAGACCATCAACTTTCGGTAGTCGATCGTTGATATAATGAGACAATGTGACACATAGAGGTTTCTTCTTCAACCCTTAACATTTTGAACAAACACATATCATTGACGTGTCATAAAATATATCCAATTCTCGGTGTAATACCGTTGACCCAAGTTGTAGGTTACTGGAAGATGGCCTGTTATAATTGGTAGGGTAAAGAAGTTGTCCATTTTCATCAAACATTTGTATGTGGTATATTTATCTTGATAAGATCTTGCGACATTTTTGCACCAGTGGAATATCTTGCTCATCTCAACTCGATCCCAATTTATGATCCTACAAAATTCAATGAAAAAATATCCAAATGCACATGCATAAATGACATAAATTCAATCTGATAAATGAATTATAAATATAATATAGACTTACTTAAAATGGTGTGGTATAAGTTTAAAAACTTGCAATGATATGGAATGAGTTGGAATCTGAAGTATTGAACATTTGATATTATAACCTTATTTTCCTTGCATTTGAGCCAAAATCATCATCAATACGTGCATGAATATGATATTAAAATTTATTGGTGATTTTATTTATTTTATAAAGAACCATTGCATCTATATATAATAGAACACACCAATGCGACCAACTTTGAAATGCACCAAACCTTTACATATGTTAAAACCTTCGCAAACCAAAATATCCATAAATTTTAATAGTAGAGGTTTTCATTTCTATTTTGTCAATAAAATTGGTATCACTGCGTTGTTTAGTATATATGCATTGGTGTGCACGAATCAATGAGGCGCATAGATTTGACGACAAATTTAATTTTTAAAATATATAGTTTAATAAGTATTTTTACATACAAATTGAAAAAAAAAACAACAAAAAAAGAGAGGGAATTTCATTTTTCAAAACGTATTTGTTTATAAATTAAAACACTATTCATTATTTCATTTTTTGGTAGAAATTTGAGGGAATATTTGTGGAAGATATATTTTCCCCGAAAATACTTTGAAGTGGTTGGATTTTTTTGAAGAGCCAAAATTGGAAGGGATCCGTAGGGCATATACAAATATTCAAAGAAGAAATTTCATGTACGTGATTTCATTCTACTGATCATTTCAATATTTCCCTATTTGATTCAAACTATTTTCAATGCATGTTAAAAAAAATAAGGGTTTTATAGTTACCTTCAATATTGGAAGCCATAGCTTTCTTGATTTTTTTTCTTATTCCCCTCTTTTTTTAAGAAATATGTTTTTATAGGGTTTATTTTTTTAAGCAATATATTTTAATAGGGTTTATTTTTTTAAGCAATATATTTTTATAGGGTTTATTTAGTTGCATATGGGGCGTTTGGTATATGATAAATAAAGTTGATGTACACTATGAAAACACCCCATAGTGTACACATCGACGCATTTCATGCAATGGCGACCCAATGTGTTTTTGTTTTATACATGTACCAGGAATTTATGCAATGGCACGTTGGTATATTTTTTAAATTTTATGTACGTTCCGGGGAATTTTATGTAATTTTGTTCTAGGGCATTTGATGTTAAGGTGCACATCGTGAAGTTTTATTTAATGCTGCACTGGTGTGTTTTAGCAATAAAATCACAATAAAAAACATCCACTACAACCTCCGCTTGGATGAACTTTTTATGTTATATGGAGCATCCGTTAAAACCTCTGCAACCAATATAAAAGGTTGTAGCGGAGTTTTTTTTTTTTTTTTCCAAATTTTGTAACACTAAAAACCTCCTCTAGAAGGTGTTCTCCTTGTAGTGACAAGACATGTATATGGTCAAATCAGGATTAACTTCCCTTGAACATATAAAATGAAAAATGATGATTTGGCAGCAAGAATCAAGAGCACCACTGATATAGTGCAACAACACCTGAGGCATTGGAGCACTCTCCATAATGACTAAAAGAGTAACTAGTTGGAGGAGTATATGTGACTCATATGAATGGTATATGGATCTTAGGAAATATATAAACCAATTTTAAGAGAATGACAAAAATAGGTTACATGCTCAAGGGAGACACGATTGACATTGTCACTTTTATAAATACATATCAATGGTAAAAAAAAAAAAATCACTCTTTTTTTTGTGATTTTCTCCTTCATCATTAAACGAATGAAAAAGAGAGATAAAAGTGTGCTCAATGGAGTCTTCGTTCAATTTTTATGATCCTGAAAAAGAGTTAAAAGTATACTCATGAAGTGTCTTTTTTCATGGTTTAACGAGAATGAAAAAGATTTAAAAGTTAGCTCATCTGGAGAGAATGAGTGGCTTAACAACATGCTTCTATGTTATAAGTGCATGGAGCTGACCTAAGAAACATGAATGCAAGTTGGTATTGGAAAGTGAAGGCCACTCATAGTGGTGGGTCTCTCCATGGGTGATGGTCACAAAACAAAGGTAAAATAATGCAAGTGGAAATAGGTTAAGGGTAATTGCAATGGTGGTAAGAGGGATGAAGGAAAAAAACAACACAACAATAGGCACCAAGACATGAGTAGAAAATGAAAATTCATTTTTAAAGTAACATAAAAATGATGGGAACCCCCTCGGGATATGGCCAGAACATAGATGGAGAGAGAAAAGTGAGGCTCAATGTCAAGTCATGGAGGCTCTACAGGAGGGTTCATGGGCCTACAAGAAATCGTAGCATGGGAACCATATGGAAATCAAGGTGCTAAATAGGGTTCCCATGGAGGTTAGGCCCTACCATTCAAGTTACAATGTGAAAAAATGGAATGGATAATGTCGCAACCTGACAATATCGAACCTAAGGCATTGCGATGATAGAGAAGATAGTTGATAATGAAAAATGATGATGAATGGAAAAACCTATCAATATATGTTGGTTCAATAAATGTACCTCAACTTCAGTGGATGTTTCCATAGAAAATTCCAAACAAAACATCACCGAGTCCTGTAAAACACATACAAAAATACTAGTGTCGGGATTAAAACGTGTAGTGAATTCTAAAAAAAATCAAATTTTTTTGGATTTTTTGGATATGATATATGAAAAAAAAAACACTCACACCACACACCTATATATAAGTCACTATGCATATTGATAGTTTATGAAAAGTAGATCCCATTATTAGTCTCTGACCAAGGATATTTATCATCACCGATTAACTCATGAGCCGTTGTCGGCATCATGTGGCACACTTTGTCAAGTCCATGCCACATAAGATCAAAGTTTTGTGTATGAAGAGACTCATCATGATTAGTTTCACGAGTTATTTTAGCTCCTTGATGATACCTATCAAGACAAAAACAAGGTATGAAATGTTGATCTTTGAGGTAACTAAGAGAAGATAATTCAATGGCAAGTTCTGAAAAAGAAATCCAAGGTTGAATATTTTCAAGACTGGGAATTTTGTTGGATTCCCCAACAAATTCCCCCAATCTTGGGTCAAAACTTATTGTGTTAACCCTCATAGAGCTTGACTCAGGAAGGATGGATGCTCGATGATGCATGTCATCCCATGGCCTATCAATTGAAGACATGACTTCCATGATGGCCTCATTGGAAGGTAACTCTAGATCTAGGAAGTGATGTGAATAAGGAAGAGGATTAAGGACCTAGGAAGGCCTCGAATACCGATTGGATTCCACATCCTGTTGAATATTTAGATCAGGGTTAGAATATGTTTATTATATCTTCAAGTAGGAAATATCAGTTGTTTTGAGTAAAATATTGCATATGTAAGAATAAACTTCCTTGATATGAGGAACCACCCAAGGATCAAAAGACGTAAGGGATCTACTGGTAAAAGAAGAGATCATATTGATTGGAGTGACATTCAAAGAAATAGGTGGTGAGGGAAGGTAAAATGTACCCATTAATGAGGATTCCTTGAAAATATCTGCACCAACACTTGTGTAAGCACTCTAGGAATCACCAACAAAGGGTACAATAGAACCCGCATTGGTTCTAAGGTATGGGGTACAAAATGCAAGATGATCGATAGTGATGATGTTTCCTTAGTGAGGAAAGCGAAGGAACCTAAATAATGATTAGACAATTGTTGTCATTTTGTAGAACCAAGTTCTCCCAAGTATCAAATTATACTATGGAGAAGCATCAACCACCTCCACTTTGAAGTAGATAGTCTTACCACCTAGCTCGATCAAAAATGCAGAAATAATACCATGAGGCCTAAACATGTTTCCATTGAACGCCTTCAACATGGTGTTAGATGGATCAATATTTGGAGAGCCAAGGTCTTTCCAACAAGAACTGGACATGATGTAGGTAGAGGTACCTTCATCAACAATTGTGCGGAAGATGTTTTTCCCACTTCATCTCACTTAGATTTGAAAAGAAGTTTGGGGGTGAACCCTATTACAAGCATGGTTCAAGTAAAACACAATTAAAATAGAATTCAAGGGATCAACCCCACCTATTGTAGACAACAAATATTTCCACTGTGTAGGGTATCTTTGGAGGACTTCTAAAGAAGACATGGAACATGGTGCATGGGTCATGTCTTCCACAATATTGTAGTTGTGGGAAACCCGTGTATTTGTATTGTGATTCATGCATTAGAGAACACCCTTTGGTGGGAAAATAAAAGTATCAAAGGATGGATTCTCTATATAGAGAGGGCCAACAATATGGGAAGAAGGGACTTAATCCTGATTCGCATGACCAACCTCAGGAGTATCATAATTGCATGCTTGAGTTTGCAAAGAAAACTTCTAATCACACATGATTATATTGGTAGTCGAGGATGACCCCTCTAATTGAGGAGCACCTGTCATAATTGAGGAGCACCTGTCATGCCCCCTTTCATAGGGGAAATATTGTATCCAACCATTTGTTGTGTCTAGGGGGGAAATGGATGAGTCAATACAGTAGGCTACTAGGGAGCCTTCTATTGGGAAAAGTAGCGATGAATTTCATCCATATTGGGATATTGATGAGCGGGATGGATTTCCTCACAAATATTGCAAGGAAACTTATTCTTTTTACACTCTTTCGGGCCTCCTCTAGTATTTTTTGGGGATTGAGGTGATCCACACTCATTATTATAAAAAATAAAAAATAAAAACTTTTTCTTCCCCCAGGTTGTTGAGGATCCTTCAGTTGCATGAATTGTATTGAATTCACCTCAAAGGGTTGAACGAGAACCTAACCAATTTAGATGGTAGGCGTAGTAGCAGGTGGATTTGATGAAATGTGAAATTGGCCCAATTTTCTAGCTATCTGCTACAGAATAATTCTTGTTGGGACAGGTGAATCTTTCCTGAGAGTACAAAACCCTCTACCGAGATAGAAAACTACCTTTGGACACTAAAATTCCTATAGACTAATTATTCCCATCGAAAAAGAGAGTAAGAGGAATAATATGATGTACCCCACTTTTGAAGTTTGTCCACGCTGCTCCAATCCACAAGTTCCAAACAGTACTTGCGATAGATGAAAAGAGACAAACAACTATCTCCTACTCTAATGGATTAGATAAAACCAATCTATCTATGAAAGATCAAAACAAGCATAGACAAGTGCATGTAAACACATACTAGAAGGAAATAAGCCAATTATATTGATGAGAACTTTAAAGAGACACTTACAATATTCAGATGACATTGTAGCAGCCTCCCCAAGTACTCCTTGTCCAACCCTTGCTTGAAATATCCACGATCGGAATAAAGATGATTTACTGATAATTTATTGTCCATTTTCACAATGAGAATGCCTCCATTTATAGGCTTTGGGAGGCCCAACCACCTTGGTTATATTTGGTATTAATTGAGGATATGACTCCATCATTTGTGATATCTCACTTAGATGTATCCTAAGGGTTATATTCAATCCAAACCAATTCAATCCATCCATAGTTGTCCTTAGAAAAAAAAGGGATTTCTTCCCAGATTTTCTCAACCAATTTGGTGCTCCCTTACAACATCAAACACAATGCTACAACTCTCCTTGCTAGATAGAAAAAGAGCACTAGCACTCCTTGTATATGACCAGGGAGCATTGATCTTCCAAAATTTTCCAAGATGACTAATTCTCATAAGAAAACACTTTGTCTCGATTGTCAAATGATGGGACTTCTTCTTAAAACATGTTTTAGGGATTGTATCAAGTGTTCTCATGGTGTCATTCACAATGTGACACTTACATTATGAGAATGTTGTTGCACAAATTTCACCCAGATTTCATGATCCATTGACACATACCCTCCTGCATGATCAATGATCATAGGTGACTTCGACACTTCGTAACTTTAAGTTGATTGTTGCTTCATTCTCCTCCAGAGTGGTCACCTGTTGAATAAGTCATAGGCAGTGGAAACCGCTTGTTGTCGGTTAACACTTCCACTTACATTGTCCTTCCACTGTAGTAGATCAATGGTTGAGAATGCATCCAATGATCTTCAGATTGGATGACTCGTATCCACTTCGGGACTTCAGCATTCCGGACTTCGGGACTTAGGGCATATACTAGTGGTAAAACTCCCAGAGTAAAACTTTCAGATCGACTTCACTTGATGATGTGTCATGAGCCTAGTAACTGCCACATATCACTCGGATTTGTGATTTGCACATTCCTAAAGTGCCAAATTAACTTGACACTTGTCATTGTCTAATTGTGTCGCGTGTCCTTGCTGACATGGATCCTCATTCACTTCGGGACTTCAGCCTTCAGGACTTTGGGTATTTCGAATTTTCAAGTTGCCAATTCTTACAAAGTGAGATTCCCCGAACAATAACCTCCTCGCAACTTTTAGACCCGAACTAAACGTTTGTTCGTTGATCATGTTCTCAGATCGATGGCTTGATATTTCTACGATGTTGTTTTTCTATATTATCCTGTCCATCCACTTCAAATTGATCTGACGGTTGGCATTTACTTTGGCTCTCTGGCTCTCCGGACTTCGGGTTTTTCAAGTCTCAAATTGAAAATTCCTCGAAGTGATTTCCTCCAGAGTTAAGGATCATGTGCCACCTATTAGTCTTGATGATGGATGGTCCCTGCTTACTTCAGGACTTCAGGACTTTGACAAGTCCACTCTCCTACGCTCATCCAAAGGCTTAACCTTTGTGCATTTATTTCTAGATCCAATGACTATTGATCCTCTGTGCTCATATCCAATGGATCAGATCTGTACTTCTCCTCTACACTTCCTCTGGTCACTGGGTGCTGATATAACAGTCATTGGGTATTCAGGATTGGTGATCCAATGACCTCTGTCATTCTTCCTCCTGGGTTTTCTGATATCTCTGACTTAGAAGGTTTTCTAAGTGTTCAAAGGTCTCAACCTTTGCTCCTTTTGCAATTCCTTCTCTTGGACCTCGGCTGCACTTCTGGAAAGCGCAAAGCGCTATCTATTCAGAGATTCGATCTCTGCATATTTTTTGCTCCTCCTCCTGAGCTTACGCTTCTTTTTGAGCTTTGACCTCTACATAGTCATGCTATTCCTCTTGATCTTTGATTTTCATATTCTTCGCTTCTTCTCCTGAACTTATGATTTCCATGTTTTCCATCATTGTTACTTTCGTCATTGCTGATTTTCTTGCTTGCAAACATACCATCGTCGATGTTTTTCTTTCCATCCATGATAGTCACACTCTTCCTGTAAACATGCCAAAAATATCCCCCTTTGGGATTGATGGAAACCCTGAAGGGTTGCACTGTTCTACTTAGACCTCCAACTGTAGCATCCAGGCCACGCCTTTTCTCCTCCTTTGACATCAATGTCAAAGAAAACATGTTCCCCCTGAGTTGTTGCAGTACTTTTCGGAGGTATTAGATATTCAACCAACACAAACTCCCCCTGATAGGATGGACTCTCTTAGGTGAGAGAAGAGATGACACCCAGCTTCTAACAAAGATATTCAAATGGTGTCTTGGCTAGGGGTTTAGTAAAGATGTATGAAATTTGTTCTATGGTTGGAATGTAATGAACCTGAACAATCTTATTGGTGACATGCTCTCTCAGAAAGTGGTATTTTATGGGGAGTGCTTGGTATTGGAATGAAATACTGGATTCTTGGATGTGTTCATCTTCAGCTTCAGTTGTGTCCTCTGTAGTATACTCAATATTGCTCATCTCTCTTACTGAGACTCCTTCATCAACCTTTTCTTGTCATAACTGAATGACTCCCCCTGTGTTTCTAAAGGATGCTTCTATCCTACTGGAACACTGTGCAATTGTAGCTCATATTTTTTTTTTCATGATTCCTACAATCCAAGTCTTTTATGACCATATCCATCATAAGAGAAAACAAGAACCGTTACAAACAATCTCATACCTCCTTTGATTCATCCATGAAGGTGTCTCTCGTCTAAGCTTACTTTGAGGTGTATAAGTATCTTTTGGATGTCTTCCTTGATCTGATCTTCTAAATATTGCAGTATTGCTTTCATTCTTTGAACCTGAAGAACCTGAGTCATCCCTGCTTTCCCTTTTTACAAATGAAGGACCTGTGTTAGACTTATTATTAGTATTGATTTCTTCCTTGTTGTATCCAAGACTGGATTTGTCATTTGGTGATCTCTGACTATCCAAGATCTCATCCAGGATCATGGAATTGTTCAAGAACTTGATTTGGGTGTTTGACTTCTCAACCTTCTTTCTAATATTCACAATTTTTTCTTCCATCTTATGACATGATTCTTCTTCTACTTCTTCCATGGGATAAATTCTAACTGAACATTCTTTTATTGTATCTGAGTCTTCTTATTTTCTTGCAAGGGAGGATTCAATATCAACATTATTATATGTCCTTATTCTTTTAATTATCCACAAAGACTTGTCCTTGTCTCCAGTCATGTTCTTGGAGCATCCACTGTCTATATACCAGGGCTCTTTTTGTTTTTTAGATGAAAGTACTAGACCATATTTTTCACTATCTTTCTTTTTCCATGCGCTGGCATTTCTACCTAAGGGTTTTGTCCTTGTATTTGCTTTGTAATTCTTCAGATGGAAACGTGTAGCCTTGTGACCGAAGTTATGAAAGTTATGGGATTTGAGCTCATTGTTCAATAGGTCAAAGTGATTGGTGTAATGGTGTCTACTCATTGGTTGTTCATTATTTCTTGACCTCCTCAGTTGCATGTTGCTAAACTTAGTTTGACCATTTGCAATATGTGGTTGTTTGTTACTTGGCTACCTCATTCTTTGTTGTGGAAGATATGTATTCCTTGGGTGTCTTGATTGATCATGTCTAAATCTTAAGGAACAATTTACAGCTTTGTGGCCAAAGTTAGAACAGTAGAAACAATATCCATAGAAAAAATCTTTGTACCAGGAAAATGGTTGTCTTCTTTGAGCAGGTCGATTTCTTCCATGCTGATGATTTCCTTGAGCATAGGGTGTATTATTTATTTCTTCTATAGATTCGGTTCAGGAACATTTTTCTTTACTCCTCCTTGGTGGTTGATTATCTTCCTTTGTTTCTACCGGTTTGATGTTGTCATTGGTTGTAGATTTGACAAACTTTATGGGTTCTTTGTTGCTTGGTTGACCACTAATTGATCCCTCTTCATAACCCAAACCAGTTTTCAACTTTGGATTCCTTTGTTGATTTAGAATGGTGGATAATCCTTTTGAGGCTTTGATACTTGACAGATTCTGGTGATACAAGGATTTAAACTTCTCCAACTCTTTTCTAGTTTTCACTACTTCTTCTTCCAAAGCTTCACATATTGCCTTCTTCTCTGATAATTGTTGTTTCAGAATGTCCTCTATTTTATTTGCCTCTTATAATTCCACTTTTAGCAGGGCAAAGTCTTCATCAAGTTTTTTATTACCTTTCTCGAATTGTATCAACAATTGTTTTTTCTTTCTCTTCTTAAGTCTGAGTCTATCAATCTCTTCCAAAGCATTGATCAACTCTCCTTCCAATTCAACCACGGATTCTTCATCATCAACATCACTTCCTGTGATTTTATTATCATAATCCTCTTTGGCCATAAGCACGAAGTCATTAACCTTATCTTCACAGGAAGAGTCAATATTTGTGTCTTCTGAAGAGTCATCATTGTTTACACATAAAATTTTCTTTTTATCAAATCTTTTGGATTTGAACTTCTCTTCACCTTCAAATTTCTAGTCCTTCTTCTTGTGTGGACACTTAGATTCAAAGTGTCCTATCTTTCCACAGTTAAAACATTTGAATGGAAACTTGCCTTGGTACTTGCCTGGTCCTTTCTTTAGTCTTCTCACAAATTTTTCTTCAATTTATTCAGGCTTAGAATCCTCATTCTTATATGCTTTAAATGATGCTTCTCTAGTGGTAGATTTATATTTACTAATCCTCATTTCATAAGAAGTTAGAGTTCCTAGGATTTTATCAATAGAGAGGGTCTTAAGATCATTCAATTCTTCTATTGAAGAAACTTTTGAATTGAATCTATCAAGCAAAGATCTTAATATCTTCTGAACTAATAAAACGTCTTCAATATTCTCGCCAAGACCTTTCATGGCATTCACAAGCTCCTCAACTATTAAAAAACAATTATTAACTGTCTCATCCTCATTCATCTTTAGTTGTTCAAACTGTAATCTGTAGGTTTGAAGCTTGGCATCCTTTACCTTCTCATTACCTTCATAACTGCTAATGAGTTTGTCCCACATTGCTTTGGTATATTCTAAGTGCATAACTTTTACAAATTTTGCTTCTGCAAGCCCACTCAGAATAACATTCATAGCCTTAGCATTAAAACTGAATTCTAGCTTGTCATCCTTATTAGCTAGTACAACTGGCTTTACATAACCAGTCTCTACCACATCCCAGACATCTTCACCTAAATCCATTATGTAGGTTCTCATCCTAACCTTTGAGAAGCCAAAGTTTGTTCCATTGAATAGGGGGGCCTTGTTGGTTGAAGTTCCTTCGTGACTTGTCATGTTTAAGCTTATTGATCTACCTTTAAATAAAAGGAACTTACTCTGATACCAATTGTTGGAAAACTGAGAGGGGGGGTGAATCAATTGTTACTATTCTTAAACAATTATGCCCATTTTAAACTCTTTACAGAACACTCAATGATGATCACAATAATGCAGGGAAGTAATAAATAGAATATTCAACATCAATCACACACATGAAATATACAAAGACAAATATTTCATGAGGAAACCCATAAAGGGAAAAACCTCTTCTTCTTGATATGATAAGTAATCTTTATTTTTTGTACATTATCATTCTTAGGAGCACCAACTCCCTTTGAGGCTACCAACTTCATTTTACAAGAAGACACTTACTGAGAGCACCAACTCTCTGGTTTCTCTAACACCCACTAGAAGGAAGCACCAACTCCATGGTTTTTCTAGAACCCACTAGAAGGAAGCACCAACTCCATGGTTTTTCTAGAACCCACTAGAAGGAAGCACCAACTCCATGAGTGTTCCAGCACCAACTAGATGGAAGAACCAACTTCCAGTTACACAAGCACCAACCTGTATAACAGAGAACAATAGTTCTCCCTTACACCACGCTGCCACCCTGGTTTTTCTAGCTGCAACCAGATGGAAGCTACAACTGTGTTCAAGAACCCACTTGAAACTTAGAGGACAACAGTTCTCCCTACCACCTTGAAATATAAATCGTTGCTTCTCATAAATGTATCAGAGTGATATAGTATTTTATTAATGGGTTACCAGTCTCATCATTGTTCGGCTGCCTTGCTTTGCTATGCCTGCATCAGTGTCTTCCTTCTCGCATATTCTTGAGCTTTATGATCGTCTACTCTGTCTCTGTATGCATACCTCGGCTTTCTCTTCCTCTCTCTCAGATACGCATTTATGTTCCTTGCTTCGTCTGTGCTTTATGCTCTGTGTCTTATTTCCATTCTATGCACTACGCCTCTTCTGTGTGTTTCATCTCCTTCACACAACATGCTTCTACCCACATAAATCACACTCAATAGAAGCAACTATCTCTTCTATGTTCTTAATTTATTTATCATGCCAAGTCCTCTACCAGATCATCCATGCAACTTATCATCTTCTTTGGCAGTTATGATGATTTTGTTCGTCATCAGTGGCTTATCCTGAGATTCTTGGCCTTCTCTGGAAGTGGGACACTTCGTCTTATTTGTCACAGTTGATCTTATCCTCTCTATTGCAATTAGAGACTTAGACACTCTTCCATCTGTCAATTGTCTCTATGATCAGTCTTCATTCCACTAGCAGTTACCTCATTACTCTCCAAATCCTCTGGTGATCACCCTGCATCTCCTCGAATTACCTGGCAGATACAATCATTTTGTGTTCTTTGTTATTTATATCTAGTCGTATTTGGCTTATTTGGATTCTATGCCCCTTCCTTCACATGACCATCGGCGGTGATCAAACACCTATTCAAAAGGTGCTTCCCGAACTCAGTCTTGTGAGCACTAGCTCAGTTTCTTGATATGACCTTGGTTGATGGTCTCTTGTGACCAAATGATTGCGGACGCCAACTCTCTTCACATTAACCCCCTGTCGCATGTGAACTCGGGCTACGTGCTTGCGTAGGCAAATGATTGCGGGCACGTCTAAGATTGGTTTGGGATCAACTTCCTTTCTCCCCCCAATCCACCTCTAGCTGCCACGTACCCTTTCTCTAAAACCGTGGTTTCAATTGTGGCCCACTCATGAAAAATTAAGGCCCGAGCATGTTTTGACCACACAATGTGACGGGACCATCAATATCATGATCTTGACCGTGCTCCTTCGATAAACAACTCTGGTCTATATTCCTTTCCTGCCTTATTTCCTCTGTCCACATGTGATCCTTAGTCTCAATGATCAGGTGACATGTGGTCGTCCAAACTAACGGACGAGATTGACTTCCCCTTTCGGGCTTCGAGAGTTTCTATTCTCAAACTCCACTTTCTCCCAGAACATTTCACCTAGATTCCATGATCCAATGATGCGTGTCCCTTTTGGATCTGTGGTCACAATCCCTTCGGGTATTCGAGGTTCGGCAATATCAACTCTCAAATTTCCTTCATCCTTCCTTTACTTTTTCCCAGAGTAGTTTTTCTCGAAGTTCATGATCCGTTGACACATAACCTCATGCACGATCAACGATCATAGGTGAATTCAGCACTTCGAAACTTTAAGTTGATCACTTCTTGATTCTCCTTTGGAGTGGTCACCTGTTGAATAATTCATAGGCGGTGGAAATTGCTTGATGTCAGTTAACACTTCCACTTACACTGTCCTTCCACTGTACTAGATCAACGGTTTAGAATGCATCCAAAGTGATCTTCAAATCGGACGAATCATATCCACTTTGGGACTTCGAGACTTAGGGAATCTACTGGTGGTAAAACTCCCGAAGTAAAACTTTTGGAGTGACATCACTTACCTATGTCACTCATAACGTATCATGATCCTAGTAGTTTCCATGTGTCACTCGGATTTATGATTTGCACGTACTTGAAGTGTCGAATCAACTTGACACTTGTCATTGTCTAATTGCGTCATGTGTCCTTGCTGATGTAGTCTTGCTGACGTGGATCCTCATTCACTTCGAGACTTTGGGTATTTGGAATTTTCAAGTTGCCAATTATTCTGAAGTGAGATTCTCCGAACAATAAACTCCTCACAAATTTTAGACCCGAACTAAACGTGTGTTTGTCAATCATGTTCTCAGATCGACGGATCGATCTTTATGTGATGTTGATTTTATAGCTTATTCTGTCCTTCCACTTCAAACTGATATGACGGCTGTCGTTTACTCTGACTCTCCAGCTCTATGGACTTCGGGTTTTTCAAGTCTCAAACTGAAAAATCCTCGAAGTGATTTTCTCTGGATTTGAGGATCGTGTGCCACCTATCAGTCTTGATGATGAACGATCCCTGCTTACTTTGGGAATTCAGGACTTTGACAAGTCCTCTCTCCTACGCTCGTCCAAAGGCTTAACCTTCGTGCATTTATTTTTGGATCCAACGACTGTTGATCCTTGGTGCTCAGATCCAATGAATCATATATATACTTCTCCTCTATGCTTCCTCTGGTCACTGGGCGTTGATCTAATGGTCATCGGGTATTCGGGATTGGTGATCCAACGGGCATTTTCATTCTTCCTCCTGAGATTTCTGATCTCTCTAACTTAGAATTTTTTCTAAATGTTCAAAGGTCTCGACCTTTTCTCCTCCTGCGATTCCTTCTCTTGGACCTCGGTTGCACTTCTGGAAAGCGTAAAGCGTTATCTCTTCTGAGATTTGATCTCTGCATACTGTACGCTCCTCCTCTTGAGCTTACACTTCTTTCCGAGATATGATCTCTGCATACTCACACTATTCCCCCTGAGCTTTGATTTTCATATTGTTCACTTATTCTCTTGAACTTATGATTTCCTTGTTTGCCATCATTGTTGCTTTACTCATTGTTTATTTTCTTGCCTATAAACATACCATCTTTGTTGTTGTTCTTTCCATCAATGACAAGAACACTCTACCTGTAAACATGCCAACAAATGTGACACTTACAACACTTGCGAAAAAAGTGCGAGACTTATGACACTTACGATAATGAGACTGTGACATTATTGAAGTGAGGAATTTTGATGTGTAACATATTTCCCCCCAAAGTGTGAAGTCAGAAAATGAAAGTTGATGGTTGAAACACTTTATAGATTCTTTGAAGCAAGGGTATGGAGTCAAGGAACCTGGTAGAAGTTGTAGAAAACCATCAAACAATGTTAATATGTGTTCCATTCCTGAGGTAGACATACCTATGCTCGAGCTATAAATGACTCAAAGTATGGCCACCAATAAATACACTCTAGATCCATGATGATATTGACTAAGGTTATGGCCACCAGAGATACAATGTGGATCCATACTTATATGACATGAACTTATCAAAGCCACGTAAAATACAAAGTGGAGCTACGAGATGATAAAACATAGACACAAACAAATAGAATGTGGATCTATGTAACAACATAAGTATCAACATGCTCAAATGATTTCCTTCGCAGCCTTGGTAAAGAAGAAATAAAAAATGAATACTCAACCCAGGGTCTTCGTCCCAATCCTGATGTGGTACAAATCTAACCATGTGAATATATTGTTTGATGTCGAACATGGTAGAAACCACATGATTACCGGCCATTGAGGTAAACCGTTAACGAGTGCGGGGGGGGTCACCAATGATGTCAATGACTCCCAAGGTACCCTAGTACATTTGAGCGAATGTGAATAAATGACCTGAGGTCGAACATTCATGGAATCATCCGATCAAATTTCAATGATGTAAACATATTGTCGGAAGTGAGGAGGCATGTCATTGAGGCATGCAGGTTCCAAGGTAATAACTAGTTTCTAAGTCTAATTCTCGAATGATGTGTTGAATTCGACAGGAAAACACTCATCGAAGGAGGTCCTTCATGTATCCAAATCATCAACACGAAACTGACACAGGAAAGTGATAAAATATAGCATATGAACATAGACTGACATGGGTATGGAAACTGGCAATTGTGTAGATGGTTGAATTTTGAGGCGAAAAATTCCCTTGAACATTGAGGGACGACATGAGACTTGGCAGCATAAACACAAAATGAACCAAAACATAATGCAACAAGTGCTAAATCATTCTTTGGATGGTTCAAAGGAGTGGAAAGAATCATAGGATTGGTTCAGTGTAGAGTTTTATAGGATTATTTTCGTAGACCCCCGACCTCGGCAGGGTCCGCAGACCTCTCGGTCACGGATCATTCTTGATTTCCCTGAGCTGAAATGGCTCTTTCGATTCCCTGATGGAATCCCATAAAAAACTCCACAGGTCCTTTGTGAAACTCTCCCATGCGAACAAGGACTAGGTGCAATCTCCTCTCATGCGACCATGGGTTGTGATCATGAGCCTAACCAAAGGAACGTCGGGTTTCACGATGTTGGTACTTCCGTTACGATTCACCCCAACTCCTCTAATTCCTGAAATACTGGAATGGGCTAACGTTCCCTAGCTCCTCCCTTTCCTTCTTCAGATGTGACCCCTCAATATGACCTAGGGCCCAACCTTCGAGCGCGTCTGGATTTCGTGTGTCAGGAATTCCTGATGTATCTTTTCTCCCTTTTCCCGATATCCAAACTCCCGATTCTTCAAATCAATGGTCCCAATTCCTCCACGATCTGATGGTCTAGATTGCGTCAGGATTTGGCGTATCGCTACCTTCGAGTTACAAATTCCTTAATGCTCCTGGCTCCCAAAATGTCGATATTTCGTAGCACAAATCAACGGCTCAGATACTCTAAGATCTGATGGCCCCTATCAAATTGCTAACTTAGGCCTCGTGATTTCCCATGATTCTCCCCTTTGACTTTTTCGATGTGCGAGTTAGTGAAATGCTAATTTCTCACCACCCATCCCTTTCAATGGACAGTTCTGATGATTTTGGGACTTCACATTTCACGAAGTCAAAATACTTCTCTCCTCAAATATTTTGATCCCCAAAATGTAGATATTCTCCCTGGACAATCAATGGTCCAGATCTCTCCTTGATCAACGACTGTGATCTTTTTGCGAGTTCACACTTCATGAACTCTCACAAGTATTCCCTTTGACCTTTCCCTCCTGGGAGTTAGTGAAATGTTGATCTCTTTCCATGTGTCCCCTTTTGATGGACGATCTCGATTATTTCAAGACTTCGTGTTTCAGAAAGTTGGATTCTTCTTCCTTGAAATCCTTCCAATGTCCAATTCCTCAAACACCTGCAATTTGTTGCCACCTGTCCTCTAACTATGGATAGTTTTGATCTCTTTGAAACTTTGAGACTTCACAAAGTCTAGTCTTTTGTACACTATAGAAGGGTTTAACCCTCATGCACCTTCTTTAGGATCCAACGGCTGTTAGTCCACAGGATTAGATCCTACGGCTAATACATGTTCTCCTTTGTGCATTCCTCTTGTGTGTATGGACGTGAGATTCAATGCTCCAGATATCCTCCTCTGTAGATAATCTAATGGTTGTTGACGTTCCTCATCCTGAGCTCTAGCTTTCTTCCCAGACTTGGAATAATTCAAATGTTTTCAAAGGCCTCGACCTTTGATTCTTCTTTGGTGAGCCCGATGTCTTGAGTCTCACCTGTGTTCTAAAGACGTTATCTCTCCTAAGATTTGGGACTTGAAATAGGTCTACTCTTGCACACTCCTTGTGCTATCTTTTCTGATTTTTGAACTCACTCAATCTCTAAGGGAATTGGGCCTTCTGTGTCTTCCCAAAATACTTTTGGTGCTTCTCCTGGCACACTCTACACTAGACCTCCTAAGCTTTCGAACTTAAAACAAGTTCTCTCTGCCCGCGCTCCTTGCGCTTTGACTGGCCTTCAATTGGTTGTCTTCAACACTTCGACTAAGTGTTGGCCTGGTTCACTCCTTACATAGGTATTCCTCTAGAGTATTTAGCAACTATGCCTCCTTAAGATTCAGTTGCTCGGACCTCAAAGGTCTCTATCCCTTATGTCCCTCGAAGAGATATAAGTGCCCTCTTGGAAACTTATTCTCAAGCACTCCTTGCTGAGCTAACAGAGTATTCAGTAACTCTATAAGTGTCTTATCCTTGACACTTCTCTTGTCTCTAAACTCGAAACAGAGTTAACCTTGTGCACTCCTTTCACTCGCTTAATGCCCACCTAGCAAAGCTTTACAAAATCCTCAGCAATTATGTCTTCTCTATGTGCCCTCATCTACACAGTCATTCCTCCAAGGTGTTCAGTAACATTGAGGTTCTCCTTTGAGTTTATGATTCCTCTGGTGCACCCTCCTGGCATGTTCTTGTCTGAATTCCATAGAACTCAAATGTGCACTCTTTGCACTGGCTCATAGAGTCCTCAACACTCTGTCATGCAACCCCTTGTATTAAGACACAAAGAACCCAGACTGAAATTAGAAAACCCATAGATATAAATTGTATCTATCCCTACAGATGGAATCTAACATACATATACAACATAAAATAATGCACAGATGATATTCATTCAATTACGCATAAAACCCATAAACACACAAAGAATCTCATGCAGGAAAAACTGCTCTTTGTATTAATCTCAGAATGCATGTTACAATGTGTAAAAAATCTCAGACTGCTACAAAGTATTGGCTCTCTCTTTCTTGTCTCCTCACTTACTTCACTTACTCCTAATCTAGATACAAAATAGGGTCTCGTCGAGATTTCCCTCCAAGTTACCTACTCTCATTAATTTACATTGAATTGCATTCAATGGTTGTCTAGTCTAAATGGGATCTAGATATTATCATCCTATCAACCATTAAAGGCGACCCTATCTATATCATGTACAAAGGCATGGTTTTGGCTCTTCCAACCTTACAAACACTTAATTACATTTTAAAATTTAAAATGAGAGGGTTGGTGCCTCTCCCTTCCTTGAATGCGCATTGAATGTGTTGTCTAGCTGGCACGTTGTTGGGTTGGAGTGATGCTCCTGCACCAATTATCCAAGTGGTCAATGTGAAGGTTAAAACAAGTGTCGTGTTCAAGGGCAACTGCAGGAGTTGTTTACAAAAAATTTCAAGAAACTTGAACCACTTCCTTTAATTTTTTCCCCCATCCAGATAATGAGTACCTCCTTTTAATTTTAAAATATCGAGGAGGATAAAACATGCTCAATATAAATCACCTTCGGTAAGTTCCTCTTCCTTTGTTTAATGAACTGGAAGAAGTAAGGGCTCGTCCCCATATGGGCCCTTCAATGTGTATTTTAGTGAGTTCAGAGAAGGAAAACTCGATAGTTTTTCATATTTAGATAGTCTGAAAAGAACTTAAAGGAGACTCCACGGTTGTCATTTTTCATAATTTTAGTCTTCGAGGTCTGAAAAAGAGATAAACTATTACTCGGAAGACGCCCTTTTGAACCTTTTAACAAGAGTGAAAGGAAGCAAGATAACTCGAAAATATTTCCATGTTTAGAGAGTCTGAAAAGAGCTTAAAGGAGACTCCAGGGGGTTCCTTTTTCGTATAGCCTTTACGAGTCCTAAAAATTGTTAAAAGTATACTCGGTTAAATTCTCATGTATTTGTGAGAACGAGAAAGAGTAAACGTTAATCTCATTGGTGTTACAAGTTCATCGAAATAACTCTTCTCAAATTCCTCTAAAATCAAGTTGTTCTGGGCATAAAACATTAGTAATTTCTTGAAAAATGATAAGAAACCAAAAAATAGACTTTATAATAAGGAGAAAATGACCAAATTGAACTTATCAAATATCAAACTAGGTTAAAAATTCATTTTTACATTTTTTTTTACTATTCTCCTCTGGGCTTTGGATATTTACCTCTTTTGGAGAATTTTTCGAGCGTTGATTGCGGGGGTTGTGAGTGACCATTTTCATAACCGTTCGAACCAGGTTGGTTGTTTTCTTCTCCTCATCCTTTTTTATGCCTTTTTATTTCATTTTAGCCTCTAGTTTAGGTGTTCTAGGCTCCTTGGGAATCCCTGGAGCATCGATCTAGATCGACGCTCCCTCAAGGCATCGAGGGGAGCATCGATCATGATTTAAACATGTTGGTGTGTGCGATGAGGGGGTGTTAGCACTCTATTAGATTCTTTGAGGGAGCACTAGGGGCAGAACTCAAAAATTTATTGATTTTAAGGATAAAAAGAGGCAATTTATTTCCATGAAGGTTTATCTAATGATGATTAATTGGTGTATTTACAGGTTTCATCCATATTTATCCATGATTGAGTGGAAATATCATGAGCATGAGTTCCATTACATCGTTTCTCTTCAATACCCTCAAGTGAGGGGGGGGTTATGCAATTGTGGCTTTCTCAAGTATTTCAAGATTCAGAACATGAGAAAAGAAGTGTTATTGCTTGAATACTTGATTGGTCTATGGGATGACGCTGAGAAAACATTTTGAATAGGGTTGAATATGCTTGAAATTGAGATGGATGATGTATACTTTTTTATAGGGCTCTCGAGGAGAGGGGAACCCATACTCTTTTCTGGAAACTAGGCTACTCCGCAATTGACCGAGGCATATGTTGTTGAACACTGCATAGCAGGGTCATGGTTGGTGGGTGGAAGGATCGTGATAAAATATGTGAGAGAATTATTTCTTTGCTTTGTCCTATTCACCATGTGATCATCTTGCTTCAAAGTCACAAATATATTGCGCCATACAGTGTTTGGAACCAATATTGTTCAACTGGAGTGCAGGGTTCATGAGCAATGTCAAAGAGAAGATATCCAAATGCAAAAATGGTAGGAAACAATAGTTCAGATATGGTTCTTTCTTGGTTTTGGTTTTCTTAGAGCGGATCCCCCATATGCATCCACATGTTGCAATGATAGCATGTTGCGTGACTAAGCCCTCAGCTTTCAGATTCATTGTCGACGTCTTTGCATGGTAGAGGAGGCAGTTAGTGGTGATTGAGGACTTCCCCTATGTTGGGGTAAATTTCAGAGGAAGTGTTGACTTGATATTTCCCAAGGGCATATAGTGGGATGCATCAGCTATGAAAGACAACCATAAGCTTGAAAAAAATATTTTTGTTTGTTTTATATGTTTTTGTTTGTACAATGAGGGATCCAAATAAAAAAAAATTCATCATGCAGACAAAGGTGCATCACGTCTGGAGGAGATGTCAGAATTAGGGCATTGTGGGGATGCACAGGCGGCATCTGAGCACAACATCGTAGTGGGGGGAGTCCAAGAGGTGGAGAGAAACCTCCAGGATTTGAGGATGGGTGTTCCCCCCTTGAGGAGGTGAGATGTTCCTTTACATCTTCAGTGACATACGGTTGGGGTCTCTGAAGGCCTCAATCATTTACTATGATGGGTGACATGAGCAGTAGTGTACTTTTTAGAGCACAACATGATACAGGAGGATGATTAGAGTCCTCAGTCATTTGTAGTATTTATGATGATATTATGGGCATGAAGGCCCAAGTTTTTCCTGCTCGTGTACTTTTGTATGTTGTATTTCAAAAACAACATTTGNTATATATATATAGTTATGAGTTTTGTGGTGCCTACCTATGTTGCATTTGTTTTTTATGTGATGTTTTTGTACATATGATTTATGTTTCAAATGTTTATCTATGTGTAATGTACCAATCCAACATGTAATTTGATAACGAATCCGCGATCGTGTTGAGTTCTCTCGATATGTGTCTTTACTCAAGAAATTTGAAATCTCTTTCGAGACGACAAACTCTCAGATGGAGACATAGTAAAGTTGAGTTGTGAGTGGCATACTCACGATTTAGTTGACAGACCATGAAATGAGAATCGAGGTTGATAATAAATTGAGATATACCTAGGGATGAGTCTTTGGTTAAGAGCATGATGATGGTGTGATACTTTGCAACGTTATTGGTTGCATATCTGAAGAAAATACCTCCCAAACTCACTAACTCGTCAGAGTGGTAGATGACCCAAGTTGTAGAAGCGATGTTCTGGGTATATCGACTAGCTCCATCTGCAAACTTGAAATAGATGGGAAAGGATGATGTCATTTTTGCATGCAATCACAAAGAAAAATATAAGTAGCAGCTGAGACAAAACCCGTCCATGCAAAAGAAAAGACACACCAAGTCAAAAGTATATAGTACAGTAATGTACAAAGAACACATGAGAGATATTCTATGCATAGTACTTCTTGAGGTAAATCCCATTTCGAGGTTCACCGAGAGGTATTCCATTGTAGTCTACTAACTCATAGGAGCCTTTGTGTAACATATGTTTTATGATGTATGGGTTGTGCCACGTGGGTTCCAACTTTCCCGCCCCCTTTTTTCCATGATATTGAGCATAGACTAGGACTAGATCTCCCTCTCCGAAAGAGCCAGGTTGGATGAATTTATCATATTGATTTTTCATGCATTTTTTATACATCTCGTTGATGAGAGAAGCATCGTGATGGGTTTCATCCAACTTGGTCAGATATAAGAATTTTTCCTCTTCGGCAGAAGTGTGGGGTAAGATTTATATGGTGATTTTCAATGAAGGGATCTTGCATTTTATCAGTAATACCGCTTCTATCCTGTATACCAACTAGAAGGGTGTAAATCTAGTTGTGGTTTTAACTGAATTTATATAAGCCCAGAGTGTGGAGAAGAGTTGCAAGTGCCAAGAGTTTTTGTTTTCTCCCACCATGTGTTGAAGCATGGTCTTTAGGAATTTTTTAATGGCTTCAACTTGTCCATTTCCCTGTGGATAGTAAGGGGATGATTTGTCATGGAGAAAACCCAACTTGGTGCATAATTCACCCATCATTTGGTTCTGGAAATGTGATCCATGATCAGTTACAATAGCTTGTGGCACACCGAATTGAGTGATTATTTGGTTAAACACAAATAGTGTTGCAGTGCGGACATTGTTAAGAAATGTAGGCATAGCCTTAGCCCATTTAGTGAAATGATCGACGACAATGGTGATATAACTGTACCCACCGAATGAAGTAGGATTACATTGCATAAAATCAATGCCCCATTTTTCTGATGGGCCAATGAAGACAATGGGCTGAAGTGGATTTGAGTGGGCACACGCTTTCCTCTGAAATATCTGTCAGGGTGGGAATTTTTAATGGCCTCAATGCAATCTTTGAATATGGAAGGCAAAAAATAACCGGCACATAGAATTTTTTGGGTTGTAGCCATCCCAAAAAGATGACTGCCACAAGATCCAAGGTGAGAGTCATTTAAAACTTGTTCATCCTATTCATGGATTAAGCAACATTGTAATACATTATCAATGCCACCACGGTACAAGGTGTCATCAATCATAAGGTAGAGTTTTGAGTGGTGTCCTATAATATACTAGATATAAAAAGTATGCAAAACATAAATAAAATGCTAGAAAGGGCAGAATAACAGTAATATAACCAGCATAATCTCCATAATAACACAGAAATGATATAAGAACAACAACAAAAATAGCACTTTGATTCAAAAATAAAGGTTCACGGGCCTCTTCAAGGGGGAAACCTCCAGTCGAGCAACTCTCTGTTACAATAATATCCAAGCTAGGGTTTTCATACCCTCGACCCTTATTTATACTAAATATGTCTATCAAGAGAAGCATCTAGAGGAATATCCTTATAGAAGCGGAAGATTCTATTAGGTCTTCTTACATCCGCCTTATTCTATTTTATTGAAAGGCCTTATTAATATTTACCTTTATTACATCTGAATATATTGATCTACCTATGTGTGGATTAGGACCCTAACATGTCTGCCCCCTTAAAAACAGCCTTTTCCTCAAGGCTTGAGATGTGGAAACTCCTGCTGAATGATAGTTGGTTCCCAAGTGGCATCTGCTGGAGTTGTATCTTTCCAATGGACTAGCACTTCCTTGATGGTTTGCTGGCGCAGGCGACACTCACGCTGGTCCAAAACTGCTTCTAGTTGTAGCCAAATGGATCCTTATTCAGCTAACTCGGGAAGGTTGGTTTGAATTTGGAACTTTGTTCCAATAACCTTCTTTAAGCATGAAACATGAAAAATAGGATGTAGCTTCAACTGACTGGGCAGAGATAACTGATAGGCAACTTGTCCCACACGCTTGAGAATTGTATACGGAACATAAAATTTGGGTGCTAGCTTCTGACAGTGCTCGGCCTTGAGGGACGTTTGCTTGTATGGTTGCAGTCGCAGAAACACCTGATCCCCTGCTGCAAATTGATGTTCAGAGCGACCTTGATCTGCTTGTTGCTTCATGCAATTATGTGCCATGACCAAGTTCTCTTTAAGGGTACGAAGAATATCCTCTCGAACTGTAAGTGTTTGGTCAACCGCTTGGACCTTCCAAGTACCCGGTAAGTATGAGAGAACTAAAGGTGGCTTATGTCCATATACTGCTTCAAAAGGAGTCATGCGTGTAGTTGTATGGTAGGAAGTGTTGTACCACCATTCAGCTAGGGGTAACCATTGAGCTCACTGATTTTTCTTTTCAGAGGCAAAACACCTTAGATATGTTTCCAAACACTTGTTGACAAATTTCGTTTGACCATCAGTATGGGGATGATAAGCTGTGTTGAGATGCAATTAAGTGCCCTGTAGCTTAAACAGTTCTTGCCAAAAATTGCTTGTGAAAGTTGGGTCACGATAAAAAACAATAGAGTGCGGCATGCCATGAAGCTTGAAGACTTGGTCCATGAAAACTTGAGCCACCGTGGATGCAGTAAATGGGTGTTGAAGAGTGCAGAATTGATCATACCTGGAAAGGTGATCCACAACCACCATTATGACTGATTTATTTCCTAATTTGGGTAAGCCGGTAATAAAGTCCATAGAGATATCCTTCCAAATAGCAGGTGGAATCAGAAGCAGTTGTAGTGTGCCTAGAGATTTGACTATTTCTCCCTTGTTGCATTGACACACCTCACATTCAGCAACAAAATTACGGATGTCTTGTCTCATACCACTCCAGAAAAAAGAACGCTTGACCCTGTCATAGGTTTTGGTGAACCAGGAGTGCCCCGCTGTGGGTGTAGCATGAAGCTCAGAAAGTACCATGGATTTAAGCTTTGATTGTTTACTTAAATACAATCGGCCTTTGTATCAAAGCTCATCCTGGAGCCAAGAGTACCCTGGGGAAGCTCGAGCATTGGTCTGCAATTGTTGGATCAGATGCAAAATTTTGGGATCTTGTAGCCATTCCTGGCGCACAGCTTGGAGCCAATCTAGTACAATGAAGGAAAGAGAAAAAAGGGATCCTTCTTCTTCATATTTTTGGGACAGTGCATCCGCCACCACATTTTCTTTTCCCTTTTTTTAAACGATCTCATAATCATATCCAAATAGCTTAGTCACCCATTTTTGTTTCTCCAGTGAGGAAATGTGTTATTCTAGAAATTACTTGAGGCTTTGATGGTCTGTCTTAATTTGGAAACATTGCCCTAAGAGATAAGGGCACCACAGATCAAGGACATGCAGAATATCCAACATTTCCTTTTCATAGATGGGTTTTCCCAGATTCCTTTCAGACAGTTTCCTGCTGGTGAAGGCCAAAGGTCAACCCTCTTGCATAAGGACAACACTGATTCCTTTCCCTGAGGCATCACATTCCAACACAAAGGTCTTTGTGAAATTAGGAAGGGCC
>SNQJ01S0021359.1:216462-240690 GCA_010110895.2 Picea sitchensis
TTCTTAGCCAGTCTGCACCCAACACAATGTCACAACCACCCATGTCGATAGCAAACATATGGGATTTTAGGTGGTAGTCACCGATTTCGAGACGCACATTTTCACAGCGCCCTCCACATTTCATGGAACCACCATTGGCAATCATGATTTGGAAATTGTTGATGGCATGGATGTAGCAATGAGTTTCTTGGGAAATGCAGTGATGAATAAAATTATGGGTGCTTCCACTATCAACCAGAATGATGACCTTCTGATGCTTGATGTAATCGATTAACTTGAGGGTTTAGGGGGTGGAGAAGCCAGTGAGAGCATTGAGGGAAATGATCAGTTCCACTTCGGGAGGGTCTGAGGGAGGGGTTATGTCATTGATTTCAGGTGACTCAAGCACAAGGGGAGTTTCAACATCCTCTTCCGAAATATCCTCAGAGATGGCCATAAAAATCTTTTGTTCCTTACACTTGTGGCCCGAAAAATATTTGTCATCACAATTATAACAAAGGCCTTTGAGTTGGCATTCAGCCATTTTAGCCCTGGTCAATTTTTGGATCTTTAATGGGGCGGAGGGAATAGTGGGATTTATGGGTTTAGGGCGAGGGATAAAGGAGGGTTTATGGTTTTGAGAGGATACAACCTATTGTTCTTCTTTAGCTCTTTTAGTAGCCTCCACCCAAATCGAAGGTCGAGCCATGAGGACATGGGCCCGAATCTCCTCCTTAAGGCCACTGATAAAAGCCTCTAGAAAGAAAGCATCAGACATGCCCTCTGTTCGAAAAGCCAAGCGCTCAAAGGAAGCTATGAAGTCTTCTATTCTTCTTGATTGTTTCAACTTTTTCAAACGGCCCAAATGGTTGGTGTCAGTGTCAAAGCATTCATAAAGCTCAGTCACAAATTGGGTCCAAGCAATATACCCTTGACGGGAAATTTTTCTCCATTTCCACCATTACCAACGTTCTTGATCTAGATAGAGAACACCATACCGAAGTTTGGCCAAGTCATCTGTAATGTTGTATAAAGAGAAATAATGTTCCATTTGGGTGACCCAACCAGTGGGGTCCGAGCCATCAAATTTGGTCACATCCACCTGCGGAAGGCGTAGGTCATGTTGAAAGTGATGGGGATGAAAGGTATGGGAATGGGAAGAATGTTCACCTTCAGTATTTGGAGATGCATCAGAGAAAGGGTCATGTGTAGGGATCTTTAGTTTGGTGCAGAGTGATGCAAAGATAGATTCAAGCTAGGTGGTCAGTTCTTGTTTGACTTCCTCCATTGAGGACTGCATGCTTGTATTTATGGTTGTATTTATGGATGAATCAATGGAGGCAATAGTAGCACTAAGTTGTTTCACTTTTTTTTGGGTCTCGAGGAAACCAGATTGCAAGATGTTGAAGCGAGCTTCCAGGTCTTGGCTACGGGTATGGTCCATGAGAATGGGTGAACTGAAAAGGGGCGGGCCGAGTCAAAAAAAATTCTGAAAATTGATATGGAGGAATATGATAAGGGTGAAGAGAGGAATCCAATGGAATAGATCTCAAATAATGGTGAAATAATATTGTTTTTTTTTGTTTTTTTTTTGTTTTTTTTTGTTTTTTTTTGTTTTTTTTACACCTGCGGATTTATACTCCGGTCTGAAGAATACTACAGTGATGAAATCCCCAAATACTTAACCAGAAATAAATGTGTATTTACTTGGCAACCTGAACACAGTTGCGCGGCAATGTGTTTTAATGTGTTTATGTTTCTATCCCCCAAAGGTTAGGTATTCAAGGGTTCTACAGACAAGGGTTTTCCCTGGCTACAGCTATTTGATATACGTGCAGGGTCCAACAGTAGTACTTGGCCCAATATATCAAGGCACTAACTAAGGAGGATAGACCGTACCCTTAGCCGTACTACCCGAATACCCAGGTACTAGAGAGTATCTTCCCGATTGTTGTTCTCGGTGGAACTATAGCAGTCAAGCAGCTGATCGGTTTATCTAAAGAGGGCTTCAGGAAATCTAGTTTGATCCATACACAAGTGTTTTCTGATGCAATACCACTCGAAGGGGTACCAACAGGGGTTACAAGGGTGGCCAACAGATGTGCTCTTAAGAACCACTTGTATTTCCTGCATGTATGAATCCCTCAACCGCGGGTTTATGCACGTAATGACAGATCTATGTGGCTTAAAGACGTCGGAATACGTCTCTACCCTGGGAAAAAAATTCCCACAATTTCTGCCAAGGAAAGTGCTCTGATACCACTTGTAATATACCAGATATAAAAAGTATGCAGAACATAAATAAAATGCTAGAAAGGGCAGAATAACAGTAATATAACCAGCATAATCTCCACAATAACACAAAAATGATATAAGAACAACAACAGAAATAACACTTTGATTCAGAAAGCAATGTTCACGAGCCTCTTCGAGGGGGCAACCTCCAGTCGAGCAACACTCTATTACAATAATCTCCAAGCTAGGGTTTTCATACCCTCGACCCTTATTTATACTAAATATGTCTATCAAGAGAAGCATCTAGAGGAAGATCCTTCTAGAAGTAGAAGCTTCTATTAGGTCTTCTTACATCCACCTTATTCTATTTTATTGAAATTCCTTATTAATATTGACCTTTATTACATCTGAATATATTGATCTACCTATGTGCGGATTAGGACCCTAACATGTCCAATGTGACATCGTTCATCAAATGAAATGCTAGGCTGAAATCATTGGTTTTGGAGATATAGAAGAATATCTCCATACCAAGGATCAGACGTACTAATAAGGAACAGGGATTCATCGGGAAGAGAATCACTGGGCTCATTATCCTCATCAGTATGGGGAATATCGCAAATTAATTCCACAAAAACCAACGATTTCTTAGCCTTTGATTTGACAAACTCGAGATAGAATTCTTGGAGAATGATGATCCATTTGGAATATTTCCCCTCAAGTACTTGACGATTCAAGATGTGGTACATGGGGTTCGAGTCTACGATGACCATGGTAGTGCGTAACAGAATGTAATGGTGAAATATTTGGATGGAAATAACTGTTGTCAAAGCCAACTTTTCGACATGTGAATACTGAAGTTTGGGACCTGATATACTTTTACTCAAATAGTAAATCACATGTTCGGTGTCATCATCATCCTCTTGTACTAAAACCATAGCAATAGTGGAAGTAGAGGCAGCCAAATAAAGGATATAATCTTTCGCATAATTCGGTGGATGGAAAAAAGGTGTGTTCATTAAGGCATGCTTAAGCATATCAAATGAGAGTTGAGTGGTGGCATCCCAGATGAAAGGGGCATCTTTCCACAACAATCTCATGAATTCTTTTGGTGATTTCGGTGTAATTTCAAATGAAACAGTGAAGAAATTTTTCCTTCCCTTGCAAACTTTGTAGTTAATTGAGGTTGTTGGGAGGAGGTAAAGCTAGAATGGCTTTGAATTTTAAGGGATCCACCGTAATCCTGTCTTTGGAGACTACGAATCCAAGGAGTCTCCCTGAATCAATAGTGAAGATGCATTTATGGGGGTTCAAATGTATGTTGTAAAACCGACATCGAAGAAATATGGCTCCTAGGTGACCAATGTGGTCCTGTCAACAAGACGAGTGAGAGGGTAAGTCATTGAGGTAAGGTTCAACAATATGTTTGATATCATGGAAATCATACGACATGGCCCACTAAAAAGTGGCTCCAACATTTTTAAGGCTAAAAGATAATTTTAGATAAGCGAAATTCCCCCAAGGGAAGATGAATATTGTTTTATGTTGATCAGCTAATAAAATGTCAATCTGGTTATATCCAGAAAATCCATCCATAAAAGAGAAGATGATGCTTCTGGTGCAATTATCGATAATTTGGTCGATAAAGGGTGAAGGGTAATTTTCCTTGGGACAAGACTTATTAAGATCCTGATAATCGACACAATCATGAATGGTCCCCTATTTCTTGGAAATCAGGATGATGTTGGAAACCCATTCGGTCAAAGGGACAGGATAAATGAAACCATATTTCAAAAAAAAATCTACTTCTTCCTTGATTTCCACGGTTTTCTTAGGATGGACCGAGCAAATTTTTTGTCTCATAGGTTTAAATCCTGGGTAAGTTTTTATTTCATGCACAATGATCAATGGATTGATCCCTAGAATTTCTTTGTAACTCCAGGAGAATATGTCGCAGAATTATTTAAACAAGGCGGTATAAGTTTCAACTTCTTTAGTTGAGCATTTTGAACCTATTTGTATATTTTCGACAATACCTTCTTTAATGGATATGTCAACCCTAATCGTGGAAGATATGTTTCCCAAATTCCCCTCGGAGATCGTATCTTGAGTGAGTAATAGAGAATGGGGAGATTTGACGATATCACTAGGAAAGATAGATGAAATATATTTCTTGATGTCGTCCAAACTAGGAAGAAAGGATGATCAATGGTTTTTATCATCCCATGGTGCCTCCTCGATACTAAGTATTTCCATAATAGATTCATCTTATTGAAAAATATGTAGGATGTAATTCAAAGTAGAGGATATGGAATATAATTAGGATGGTAATGAGTAAGTCATATATGCCAACAGATGTTGGTCGTCTAGTGAAGGAGATGAATACTGGATGGCATCGTATTCACCCTCTGCGGGACTAAGTGGCATGGTCTCACCTAGTGTATCGAATTCTAAGGGACTAGGCACGATCCAAGGATCAGATGATTCCAAGGATTGATGTGTCATAGTTGATATCATGTTAACCGTTGCAATGTGTTGCGTAGTGGGAGGGAGAAGTGTAGGGAAGGTACCCATGAGTGAAGAGTCTTTCAAGAGACCTACTCCAACACTTTCATAAGTGATTTCGGAATCTCCTAGAAAAGGAATGTTGTTATCCATTTGAGTGCGAGCATTGGGGGTACAGTAATATAACTGATCAATGGTCACAATTTTACCTTGATGAGGGAATTGGATGCATCGAACAACTGATGAAGAGATGACATTCATATCATAGAACCAACTTCTCCTTAGAAACAAGTTATAATCGAGGGGAGCATCGACTACTTCAACATCTACAGAAATAGTTTTTCCTCCCAATTGAATGGCTAAGGATTGTAATAATCCATGGGGTCAAAAACCTCTTCCATCAAATGCTTGTAACATAGTGAGATATTGATTGATACCAACTGATTTAATTCCTTTCCAGCAAGCCAAGGAAATGGCATTCATGGAGGACCCTCGTCCAAGATCGTGCGATGAATATGTTGATTATGGACAACAACATCGATTTGGAAAGTGATTTGGTGATAGATTCATGATCTAAAGTTATCCAAGTTAAACACAGTAGTGTTAGATGACTCAGGATATATAGCTATGATGGCTTCCAAGAGAGTCCTATGTTGGCTAGGGCAGTGTTGTAGAACTTTTAAAGGTGACATAGCGCAAGGTGCTTGAGCCAAATATTCAACGATGTTGTAGTTTTGATCGGCACACGAGTTAGGATTAAAGGTAGACTTTAGAATTGTGCTCTTGGGAGGGTGTAGAATAGATTCAAAGTTAGGTTTCTCAATATGGAGTGGTCCAGATGGAGGGATAACTGTAGTAGGCGGTGTATCCAATGTAGTACTAGTAGTTAATTTATATTTATCAGTTTTACCTGGAGGCATGTCATATGCCATAGTATGAGTGGTCAAATATATCCCATTAAACATGTAAATGTGTGCACTTGACAAAGCTTCCTCTTTAGGAGGATAATTTGGATTACCTCATGTCGGAGGTGCAGGAGCTTGGGAAACCAGTGATTGTTGTTGTGGAAAATGATGAGTCAATACAGTGGGTTGAGAATTTCCTTTAAAAATTTTGGAAACTTTGTCTCGATGAGGACAATATCGTGTGTAGTGATCTTCACCGCAAGTGAGACATGGAAATTTTGGTTTGTGTTGTGGTTGTTTCTCAGTAGCAGGTGGTAGCATTTGTGTTTTTGCATTTTCGGTTTGATTATTTTCCTTGGTTTTATTCTTAGTTTTCCTCTTCCCCTCAGACTGTCGTGGAAAATCATATTGAAGTACATTCACCTTGGATATTTTGGTCGGGGGGGAGTTTTCTGACAGTGAAGTCGATTCAGTAGCGAGGGCAGTGACTGAACGATTGTTCATGCTATTAGACTGTGAACTGGATTGGGTTTTGACAGAAGCAATAACTGCATATGAATGAGCAGTGGAGGATGGTTTTGATGGATTGGTTGATGGATGAGGAGAGTTTAGAATCAATTCGTACAAGGTACCAGATTCAGAATAAAACAAGTCCAGATATTGGGCACAAGCAATGGCTCTGTCACAGGCAATCAGTGGTAAAAGAGATTTGGTGAACCATTTAGCCACGAATTGATCAGGAATGGCCTCTTTAATCAATTTTCATCATCGTATCCACTCATGAATATGATCAAAGATATGTATGTATTTGGTATAACGAAGGGAGGTAAAAATCTTTGTGTCAGTATTGTAGCGGATAGGTAATTGGAAGTGTGTGAGAAAAGCCATGGCAAGTGAATTAAAATCTTGAAAAGTTCCATGTTGTAATTCAATATACCACTTAGTCGTTGTACCCATAAGTGTACGCTAGAAAAGATGTAACCAGATAGAATCATCCATGAGTGAATTTTATGAGCACCATAGATGAAAATTCATAACATGGTTATTAGGGTATTCTCCAGGTTTACTGTCAAATTTTAGAATATCGAAAGGTAATTTAGCAGGAATAAATGGCCAAAAAGGAGAATGTAATACAAGATCATTTGTCAATATTGACATATCTGGAATATCTAGAGTAGCTAAGAATGGTAGATGTCGATTGAATTGTGTATGATAATAGTGTGGCATAGGGACACTACTAGGTCCATAAAATGGTTGTGGTGTGTTATCACTCCAAGATTCATTCCCTGACTGTAAAGGGAACGAGCTTGGTAACTTAATCAAATGCTCAAATAAAATGTATAAAATAGATCACGTTGAATGACTTTTTCATTAACTCTCTCACTTCATAAATACATGAATTCACTCAGACAGATAAGGATTTCAACTATATTGTTCAAATAGTTTTTAAAGATAAAAATGGATGGAGAATACTTATTATACTAGAAAAATCACACACTATGAATGGCTAGCTATAAAAAGTAAAAATACTTGTGATTCTAGTTTACCAATGCAAGGACAAGATGACAGTTATCAGTCATTGAATCAACATAGAAAAATGAACATGTATTCATTCACATGTATAGAATAGAAAGAAACATGAAAGTCTGAACATATACAGTGAAAGAAGCTTAAATTCCAATATGTTTTAAAAGTGTCTTTTACACAAGAGTTATGTCAAATCCTCAAAGTTGAACCTCTCCTAATGTAGCTTCCATGGTATTAAATAGCCTTTAAAAACTTCGACTAAGATCCTCAAAAACTGGATCTAATTACCACTTATCAAATCAAATATATTTTAATTACAGAAAAATAGGATGAGATCCTATTTTTAAGGGATGATATCCTTATTAAAATCTGAGACTTTGACTGCCACTGAGGCTTTCCTTGAGCTATAAAGAGTCTTATCGGATCATATTCACCACCTAGGCTATGAATCATCACTGAAAATGCTAAATGGAAAGTCAAAATTGAATAAATTTGAAACAATCTGCCACCTACAGGAGTTTGTAACGTAGAATAATGCAAGAAGAAAGATTGCGCTGGCAACTTGCAGTATACACTATTTTTTTCTCCTTGAGTTGTTTTAAACACCTTGCACTTGCTCTTGGAGGTTGGTTGGAGGTCACAGAAGGTGTCACCACTCTGCTTCATATTCTGAGAGAAAAAATCAGTATTCTCCAGTCATCATCCTCCTACCTCACAACTCATTTTTTCAATACTTTGATGAATATCAAGCCACCAAAATCTATCTCTCTTGCAGCTTTATAAAGCTAGCATGATCTATTTTCATGTCATAATCAGTGAGACTTATGATAAGAATAAGGTAATGAATCTTCCTCTGCCAGAAAACAACTCTGTAGAATTATACAACAACTTGTAAATACTTCTAATGTGAATATTCTAGCTCCCTTTCAAGCTTTGATGTTTCTCTTTATTTGATCAGAATGGTTTTCATTGATTAGAGTGGTACTATCCCTTTGCAAAACTCAGTTTTTCGAGTTCTGGCCTCAAGATTAGGAATTTTCCATCCAAGTGAACATGTTTTCTTTAAGTGCATATTTAAAATCCTTCAAAGATCACTTTATGGCATGTATATTTATTCACCTTGCATAAATTCCCATGCCTTGAAAAACTTATCTTCGGTCAAAGAACTGCAATTTGAATGTTTTGCTTCATTCAATTTTCAAACATCCTTCATAATCTATATCTCAATCTTCTGTAATGATAAGATCTAGAACATTCTACCTACAAAAATTATCATGTAACCTCTCCACAATATGCTAGAAAATTCATTAATGCATTAGGGTCTTTCATAGTATGCATCACCTTCCAATCAATACCAAGTTGTCTATCTACCTCACTCATCCTGTTTTCCTTCTCTGCAAAATATCCTTGTTTAGTTAGGTTGGAGAGATCGAGTACACTGGAAAACTTGTAGTTGAACCATACTAAGATTAGACCCAGATGGAGAGATGTAGACTGCAGGATTGTCAAAAGAATGATGTGCTTCAAAAATTTCAAAAACTAAGGCATTCCAATCATCCAGGAAAACCTTGAAAACTTTAGTATCATCAACATATGAAATACTGATTAGTATTGAATACCCCTTAGAAGTGTTGCCCTATTTTCAGGGATAGTTTCAAGTATGCGAATGTGTGACTTGTAGAATGAGGTGAAGAAGGGTGTCAAGTTTTGGATAAATGCATGTGCTTAACGCAATTCATTCGCATAGGCCTCTGGGATATTTGTACCTAGTGGAAGTATGTTATGCAACCTTCGTTAAGAACTGTAGAGCCAAGTTTCTGTAGGTCGCCCCAGGGAAAATATTTAGTCAAGTATCAAGCAAAGGAGACTCGAATATATAACCAAGAGGAATCCATGAATAAAAAGCATGGAGTGTAGCCAAAGTTGCCCTTATAATTTTAGGTCATTGCGATATCGACAATACATAAAGACATAACTCATGTATGATTTGTAACTCATGTATGAGTTGTAAATCATGTATGAGTTGTAACTCATGTATGAGTTGTAACTCATGTATGAGTTGTAACTCATGTATGAGTTGTAAATCATGTATGAGTTGTAACTCATGTATGAGTTGTAACTCATGTATGAGTTGTAACTCATGTATGAGTTTAAACTCATTGTTTAAGGACTTCTTGAATTGTTTCTTGAAGATATTTGGAATGTTTTCATCATCAAATGGTAAATTTCCACAAAGAAGCGCAATACAATATAACTCCACAACTCCAAACATCTACCTCCGGCCCTTTGTTCTGGTAGCTAGAAAACTAAGGTCATGATTTGTTGTGATTGTCTTCCTTCTTTGTGTGCGTGGATGTGACACAACCCTCCACTTCTGTAGATTGACACATGTGACTTCAAACCTGATGGTAGCTAGCTCCCAAACACTATCGTTTGACACCACACACCTCAAAACCTGCAATTGTCAATTCCAAGCCTGAGAATTCGACGACAAACCCTTTAAACACCTGCACAATCACTTGGCATCTGGCAGTCCACATTTTGATTTGTTTTTAAATGCATGGGATTTATCCCACATTGATGAAGGAAAACAACTTTGAAGTGTTTATAGATGCTTATAGTTACAATGTATTTTGACGATGTGATCCAAAGGCTACCCTTGGAAGTTTGGCACTTGTGCGTTGGGCTTGTGACATGTGGTGTGTTGTATGCTTGACTTATGTGTCATGGTTGCAGGTCACGTGGAGTTGGAGCATTGGAGCTTGGAGCTAAGCCTTCAAGATAAATTTTGGTAAAAATTTCAATAAAAATAAACAATAATATAACTGTCATAAATCCTGAGAGGCCAATATTGACTTAAAATATAAAAAAAAAGATCCTTCTTTGAATCTAGATCAAAACCATTTTTTTTGTGTTTTTTTCAAGATAGGTAAAGAAGTCCTAGACTCAACAGATTAAAGAAGATACCAATTTAAATAAAAATCAAATCCATGATAATAATTTCTACAGGATAATGCTTTAAGAGAATAGGAGGATTTAATCAATTGTGTACATCATTTTATTTGTAGGTCAAGAGGACAAAGACCATAGGGTTTACGGGAAAAAGTAATCAATTAAAAGATTTTCAAGTCTTGATGGATGATTTGAAGGTTATGACAATGGGGAAAAGACCAAAGGAATTTGGCAAATCTAGCATAAGTTCAATGAAGACGCTAAAATATTTTCTAATACATTTTGAGCACTAACATCTGGCTCCAACTAGGATGGAGACCTCCCTACGAGGCTCCAAGAACCTAGAAAATGGTGTTCCTTTTCCATTGGGCTATGGAGTCAAGTATGTGATCATAATATGGACACCTTCAAAAATTTCCACTCATAAATAATATAACTGATATATTTGTTGCAAACTGAAGGAAATAAAATGCTCGGGAAGAGAGCTTGTATCCTATGCTACCCTAATTCTAACCAATTATGCAACTTGGTCAAGTAAAGGCAGACATCCATAACATCCATTCAAGTAATTTCAAAACTGAGATAATCTTGTCTCTATCACTGATGAATAGATAATAACTGAAACATATCAGCAGTGATAGAAAATCTTTCAGAAAACCATACTCAGTCGTGAATGTCGATGAAATGAAATCTGAAATTTTCAAGTGATTTGAAATATATGACTCCATCAAGGCTGCAACTGGATCCTTGAAACCAAGATTAGAAAAATGTTGATCCACAGAAGAAAAAAAAAAATCTCATACATGACTGCCTCTTTGCTTGAAAACTGATAACCCTTTAGTTCTCTTGTGATCAGATCTTGATCATCATTAGCAACAACTCTCTCTTTAGAATAATGATCATAAGATAATGATAAAACAGGGTTTAAATCATATTGATTATGATCAGCTAGAAACATATAATTATTTATGCAGACCTTAGTTACCTCATGATCAAAATGGTTTGAAAATTGATCATCAAAATGACATGCATACATGTCCATAGAAAAATCTGTAAACACTGAAGAATTTGATTTTCAATCTGGCATATACTCACACTCTTGTTGTTCTAGATCTGCTTCATACTCATTTCCTTCTTTCTCAAAATTTGAAACATGTTGACAGTTCCCTTGCTCATGTGCATGCATATTTTCAAAGTAAGTTGGATCTTGAAATCTCTTGGAAGCACGGATGTTCTCCTCAATTTATTGGACATCTTCAAATAAGCATGCTAAGGATGAAGACTTCATTTCTCTCAGGAGAAGGAAAAGGTTTGGATACTGAGCCATAACATAGAACACCATGGCAGCAGTCTTTGTAGTCTGGATCTCCAAATTCATGTCATGATAAATGTTGTAGAACCTTATATTCAAGACAGACAAGACTTCATCTTATCCTCTCCTCAAAGCACAAAAATCAGCGAGGTACAAATCAAGAGACTTTTTCTCACCCCAATGATTTGAAAAAGAATTGGACAACTTGATCCAAGAACCAATGGAACTATATCTCAAATCCTTAAACCATACTGCAACATCTCTAAACAAAGTTTTGGATAACAACCTCATAGTAACATCATCATGACTAATCTAGAATTGATCAACCAAATTTTCAAATGCCCCCAAATGCCTCTCAGTTGTGACATGATCCTCTCCAGAAAAACGGGGAAGATACCCAAGGCAATCAATAGGATAAGGATGAAGAAGATATGGCAGCTTTAAATTTTTAAACATATTCATCCTGATTCTAGTTTGAAAAGCAGTGGGATGATCATGAGGACTAACAAGATGATTGGAAGTCTCAATATTCACTGAAGATAATGAGATCTGAGAAAGTTTTGCATCAGTTTCAATCTCCTCGAGGTTACAAGAGTGATCAGATTCAGAAGGGATTTGAAAGTAAAGCTCATATTTATGAATAGGTTGAGGTAAAGATATAGGATCGACATCAACAACATAAGGAGGCTGCAAATTTTCCTCTTGTAAGGATGGATATACAAAGGTAGTTTGATGATCATCCGAATAAACAAAACACAAGATGATCCTCTTAATATGTGAAGGGAAAAGAAAAAATGAGCTAATAAAGAACAATAAAAGTTCATGAAGAAATCTCATGAACTGATACCTGGTTTTTCCCTTATGACCTTTCATCTTTCTATCAACCAGATCCTCCCCAATGGAGTCCTTTATTGTGGAGTCGCCAAGAATATTGTTACAGTTGATTCTTATGTCCTTCCCATGTCTTCCATCAAAAGTCAGAGTTGTGTCATTTTCTCAGGGAAACTAACTTCAATTCCATTTCCCGGCAACGACGCCAATTAGTTATCACTCCAAGAGTCACGCCCTGACTGTGAAGGGAACAAGCTTGGTAAATTAATCAAATTCTAAAATAAAAGGTATAAAATGGATCAATTTGAATGACTTTTTCATAAACTCTCTCACTTCAGACAGAAAAGGCTTTCAACTATATTGTTCAGATATTTTTTAAAGATAAAAATGGATGGAGAATACTTATTATACCAGCAGAATCACACACTATGAATGTCTATCTATAACAAGTAAAAATACATGTGATTCTAGTTTACTAATGCAAGGAAAATATGGCAGTTATCAGTCACTAAATAAGCATAGAAAAATGAACATGTATTCATTCACATGTATAGAATAGAAAGAAAGATGAAATTTTGAACATATACAGCGAAAGAAGCTTAAATTCTGATATGTTTTCAAAGTGTCTTTTACACAAGAGTTATGTCAAATCCTCAAAGTCGAACCTATCCTAATGTTAAATAGCCTTTACAAACTTCAACTAAGATCCTCAAAAACTGGATCTAATAACCACTTATCAAATCAAATCTATTTTAATTACAGAAAAATAGGACGATATCCTATTTTTAAGGGATGATATCCTTATTAAAATTTGAGTCTTTGACTTCCATTGAGGCTTTCCTAGAGCTAGGAAGAGTCTTCTCGAATCCTATTCACCACCTGGCCTATGAATCATCACTGAAAATGTTGAAGAGAAAGTCAAAATTGATTAAATTTGAAACAATCTTCCACCTACAGAAGTTTGTAGCACAGAATAATGCAAGAAGAAATCTTGCGCTGACAATTTGCAGTATACATTGTTTTTGTCTCCTTGAGTTGTTTTAAACACATTTCACTTTCTCTTGGAGGTTGGATGGAGGTCACAGAAGGTGTCACCACTCTGCTTCTTATTCTGAGAGAGATATTCAGTATTCTCCAGTCATCATCCTCCTACCTCACAACTCATTTTGTCAATACTTTGATGAATATCAAGCCACCAAAATCTATCTCTCTTGCAACTTTATAAGGTTAAAATGATCTATTTGGATGTCATAATCAATGATCCTTCTGATAAGAATAAGGTAATGAATAATCCTCTGCCATACAATACCTCTATAGCATTATACAATAACTTGTAAATACTTTTGATGTGAATATGATGGCTCCCTTTCAAGCTTTGATGTTTCTCTTTATTTGATCATAATGGTTTTCATTGATTAGAGTGGTATTGTCCCTTTGCAAAACTCAATTTTTCGAGTTCTGGCCTCAAGATTAGGAATTTTCCATCCAAGTGAACCTGTTTTCTTTAGGAGCATCTTTAAAATCCTTCAAAGAGCACTTTATGGCATGCATATTTATTCAACTTGCATGAATGCTCGAGCCTTGAAAAATTGCTCTTCTGTCAAAGCATTGCAATTTGAATGTTTTGCTTGATTCAATTTTCAAACAGCCTTCATAATATATATCTCCATCTCCTGTAATGATCGGATATAGAACATGCTACCTACAAAAATTATCATGTAACCTCTCCACAGTATGCTAGAAAAGTCATTAATGCACCAAAGTCTTGTACATTATGAATCACCTTCCAATCAATACCAAGTTGTCTATCTTCCTCACTCATCTTATTTTCATTCTCTATAAAAACTCCTTCTTTAGTTAGGTTGAAGAATTCCAGTGGAAAATGGACCAAATGCACCAGCAGACTAGAAAACTTGTAGCTGAACCATACTAAGATTAGACCCAGATGGAGAGATGTAGACTGCAGGATTGTCAGAAGAATGAAGTGCTTCAAAAAGTTCATAAATTAAGGCATTCTAATAATATAGGAAAACCTTGAAAACTTCAGTATCATCAACATATGAAATATTGATCAAGTACTGAAGACCCCAAAGAAGTGTTGCCCGATTTTCAGGGGTAGTTTCAAGTATGTGAATGTGTGACTTGTAGAATGAGGTGAAGAAGGATGCCAAGTTTTGGATAAATGCTTGTTCTTAACTTAATCCATTCGCATAGGCCTATGGGATATTTTTCCTTGCTGGAAGTATGTTCTGCAACCTCCATTAAACACTACAGAGCCAAGTTTTTGTAGACCTCCCTAGGGAAAATATTTAGTTAAGTATCAAGCAAAGGAGACTCAAATATATAACCAAGAGGAATCCATGAATAAAAATCATGGAGTGTAGCCAAAGTTTCCCTTATAAGTTCAAGTCGCTACGATATCGACAATACATAAAGACATAACTCATGTATGAGTCGAAACTCATTGTTCAAGGACTACTTGAATTCTTTCTTGAAGATATTTGGAATGTTTTCATTTTCAAATGGTAAATCTCCACAAAGAAGCGCAATACAGTATAACTCCACAATTCCAAACATCAACCTCCGACCCTTTGTTTTGGCAGTTGGCAAACTAAGGTCAAGATTTGTTGTGACTGTCTTCCTTCTTTGCACGTGTGGGTGTGAGACAATCCTCCACTTCTGTAAATTGACACATGTGACTTCAAACCTGATGGTAGCTAGCTCCCAAACACTATCGTTTGACACCACATGCCTCAAAACCTGCAGCTGTCAATTCCAAGCCTAAGAATTCGGTGACAAACCCTTTAAACACCTGCACAATCACTTGGCATCTGGCAACGCGCATTTTAATTTGTTTTAAAATGCATGGGACTTATCCCACATTGATGAAGGAAAACAACTTTGAAGTGTTTATAGATGTTGATAGTTACAATGCATTTCGATGATGTGAGCCAAAGGCTACCCTTGGAAGTTTGGCACTTGTGCGTTGGGATTATGACATGTGTTGTGGTGTATGCTTGACTTATGTGTTGTGTTTGCAGGTCGCGTGGATCTAGAGCATTAGATCTTGGAGCTAAGCCTTCGGGATAAATTTTGGTAAAATTTTCAATAAAAATAAACAATAATATAACTGTCATAAAGCCTGAGAGGCCAATATTGACTTAAAATCCAAAAAAGATATTTCTTTGAATCTAGATCAAAACCTTTTTTGTGTGTGTGTTTTTGTCAAGATAGGTAAAGAATTCCTAGACTCAATATATTAAAGAAAAGACCAATTTAAATCAAAAGTAAATCCATGATAAGCATATCTATAGGATAATGCTTTAAGAGAATAGGAGGATTTAACCAATTGTTTACATCATTTTATTTGCAAGTCAAGAGGAAAAAGACCATAGGGTTTATGGTAAAAAGTGATCAATTAAATCTTGTCAAGGCTTGATGGAATATTTAAATGTTATGACAATGGGAAAAAGACCAAAGGAATTTGGCGAATCTAGCATAAGTTCAATGAAGATGCTAAAATATTTTCTAATACATTTTGAGTACTAATAAGGTGGATAATTGTAGCCAACAGGCCCTCCCATATGTTGTTGTTGTTGACCAACAAAGGTAGGATTTATTTGTTGAGGAATGTGCATTAGAGGAGAGAGGAAACCCATTTTCCCCCGGGGAGGATAATCAGTGTAACCTGGGGGAGGATAGTTTGTTTGAGGTGGATAACTAGGTTTCCCTTGAGGAGGGTAACTAGGTTGACCATGAGGAGGGTAAGGATTTGGCCCTTGGGGAGGAAAATATGATTGACCTTGAGGACCCCAAGTGGGATTCGGGACACCCAAGAAAGGTTGTCCATAATGTGGTCCAAAAGGATTGGGATTTGGGACTTCTCTTTGCAAGTTGGGGTTTGATGGCCCTCCCAGATGTGGTTGATGGAACTGACCTCCTTGGGGTGGTCCCTAGGATTGTGGGGGGTTTATTGTGTATGAAGGTTGAGTTTGTCCCCTTGGCATTAATTGGGTAATAACCGGGGTATGACCAATAAGAGGGGGTTTCCCCCCAATCAGAATTTTCATGTTGGAGGATGGTTTCCCTAGGTATGGATTTGACCCGAAGTTGGGTTCAATTGTGTGGCAGGGTTTTTCATTCTGTGATGCGAAGTTTTCCCAACATGATTCTATGGGGTATACAAAGTTGTAGTTTGAAGAGGGATATGAGGAGTAATTTTCAAGTTACTTTTAAACTGACTCGGTAACACGACTCTTATTTCACTATGAAATTTCCCTGAAGTGGTAGAAATATTGACTATTGGTTCGAAGAGACAGATGATGATTTGACCTGACAGTCCTTCTTCTGCACCAGCAATAGTAGAGGCATGCGGAGGGTCAAAAGGAGGTCAGCTAAAATTAAATTTTTCATAAAGGTATTGTCTCGATGGAGTTATCCATATCGAATGGATGGGATTTTGATGTGGATCTACCATTTTACTAGATCGTGCAGGGGTAGTGTATTCTTTATTAAAATTTGGTTGTATTGGTTCCATATCTTATTGGTTATACGGCCTTTACAGTAGGTGAGAATAATCTTCCACTACAATGTTACATGAGGAGTCCAATCGAACCAGGTGTGGATTGAGAGGAACTGACAAAGTTGGGTTAACGGGAAGGGTGGAACCTTCCTCAATCGTAACCAAGGTTCTCTCAGGATTTTCTAGCAAATGAGTAGCAACACTCCCAGTGTCTGAATTGTTCTCAACCTCTTCATGGTAAGTGTCTTTAGATGAGTTAGTACGTAAGGGTTTGTAGCCTTCTATAGGAAACCCTTGCATCCTACGTAATATATGAATACCTTTATTGGCCACAGTACCAATTTCTAAGGAAAAGTAAAGTAAAGAAACAACACTCGCTAAAAAATATAGGAAACCAACAAGCAAACAATTCCTTCTCTCAATGAACATGTTAGTTGGTGATGAAATCCAACATCGCTTGATCAAATTGGGAAGGGGCTAGGATATGAGCGGGTGTATCTGTTACGTTGGAGGCTCTGCTTAACAGAATTACACCTTGGTGCAAGCTTCCTCACGGTTTTACCTGTGGGTTACCCTCCAAGGAGCCCGAGTGAGTTTGACCAACGTCTAGTCCAGGTATAGCAAAGACTTCCCTTCACTATCACCTCTTGTAAAGACCCTAAATATTGTGGCTACTAAGGATGCCAACTCATATTCAACCTCTAGGTGATTATAGTCGGCAGTCGATTCTGAATGTATGGGTAGGATATCAAATCCGAAATTCTTCAAGAGAACTGAGGACAAGTGGTCCAGTAAACTCCATAGGTCCCAAAACGGATTCGGAATTCATGAAGCTATGAGACCAAATGAATACATTTCATCCTCAAGAAGAACCCCCAATATATGATCTTACTACTATGAATGGTTAAGCCTCACAAGGATAATCTCTATTGCTCTCACAAACGTAACCTCGTGTGTAACCCCTGTGTGAGAGGGGGATCCCATCTATGCTTATATGAAAATTGGATTTACTCTCCCTATCACAATATTATGAGTTTGTCTTGAATGCTTTGGAGAGTTATTCTCATGGCCTATTCCAAAGCTCTAATATTATTCTATTGTTTGTGTAAAGATCTTAAAAAAAAAAAATCTATTTTGATTTTAATTAGCATTCCTTTTCATGGTTTTTCGTTACACAAAGGTGAATGATAGTGAAACTGATGATGTTTGATACTCAACTCAAAAAGAAGATGAAAAGAATGAGATGAAAACTTTCTTTTCGATGAAATTCTAGCTACAGGAAAGAGAAGAGTTTCTTTTCTTTCACTAATGAACACTCAAGAATTCAAAATTTTACACAATTTTGTTTTCAACAAGAATTCAAACAATTGCCAAAATTATAAAGAAATCATTTCCAATATTCAAAACCAATGCATACAAGTTTTTCTTTGTTTGATTGCAAATGAAAATTAAGATGTTTGCCTAATGCTTCTTTCTTTCACTAATAATGAAAAATGACTTCACTACTGTGATTGGAAAAAGATGAATCAAAAGTACGCAAACAAAGTCACTCTCAATAGTCAATAAGAAACCAAAAGAAGAACAAACTATTCACTAAAGGAAAAAACACAAAAAATAAAAAAATCACACTTAATAGTCTTTCGGAATTGAGTAAGGGATCAAAGAAAAATTAAACAGTGCTAATATCAATCAACTCCCTTATGATCACCTTTAATCAATCAGATAATCGAAAAGAGCATCAAAATGAAACCAACTTTGAGAAAAATGATTGATCTTGTAATAAGGAAAAACAACACAAACCCAATCAAGACTAAAAGAATGAAAAGTGGCAAGTTGTAAGCCATACAGGAGATAATATTTGATAGAATAGGATTTGAGCCAGAGAGAAAGACCCAAGAACTATTCCCAACAAGAAAGCAACCAAAAAAATTTCAAAAGAAAGAAAAATTGGTGCTCTAGTTATAACAGCACCAGAGCACTACAATGCTCCCTAATAAACTATGATGGAGCGTTGATTAGGATATCAATGCTTTGACTTGAACTGTAGAGGGCACTAGTTCTGAGAAAATTTTTAGAAAAAACTCATGGAAATTCAATCATAGACTTTGTAAGACAACTTAGGAAATATTAAAAGATGTAAGGAAAAATTTAAATCAGCAAATGGGATCTAAATATAGACAAAAGGCAAGGACAAACCAAGGAAAGAACCAAAACTGAAAATTCTATCCCCAGTGGAGTCACCAATTTTTGTTATGGAATAATTCCCCAGTGGACAGGTGAATCTTCCCCTGGAGTACAGACCCCTCTACCAAGATAGAAAACTACCTTTGGACACTACAATTACTATATACTAATTATGCCCATCTAAAAAGAGAGTAAGAGGGATAGTATGATATACCTCACTTTCGAAGTTTCTCCACGTTTCTCCAATCCACAATTTATGAAAAGTACCTACGATAGATGACAAGAGACAAACAACTATCTCCTACTCTAATGGATTAGACAACACCAATCTATCTATGAAATATCAAAACAAGCATAGAGAAGTACATGTAAACACATACTAGAAGGAAATAGGCCAAGTATATTGATGATAACTTTAAAGAGACACTTACAATCTTCAGATGGCGTTGTAGTAACCTCCACAAGTCCTCCTTGTCCAACCCTTGCTCGAAAGATCCATGATCATAATAAAAATGCTTTACTCATAATTTATCCTCCGTGTTCACCATGGGAATGCCTCCATTTATAGGCTTTGAGAGGCCCAACCACCTTGGTTATATTTGGGATTAGTTGAGGATATGAATCCATCAATTGTGATATCTCCCTTAGATGCCTCCTAAGGGTTAGATTCAACCCAAACCTACTCTATCCATCCATAGTTGTCCTTAGAGAAAAAAGGGATTTCTTCCCATATTTTCTCAACCAATTCAAAGCTCCCTTGCAATGGCCAACAGAGTGCTACAATGCTCCTTTCTAGATAGACAAAGAGTGCTAGCGCTCCCTGCATATGAGAAGGGGAGTGGTGATCTTCCAAAAGTTTCCAAGATGACTAATTCTCATAAGAAAACACTTTGTTCCGACTAGAAAATGATGGGGCTTCTTATTCTAACATGTTTTAGGGGTTTTATCAAGTTTTCTCATGGTGTCGTTCGTGATGCGACACTTACATGATGAGAATGTGACACTTGTGACAAAAGTGATACACTTACAATAATGAGAATGTGACATTATCGAAGTGAGGATTTTGATGTGTAACACTAACTGACCCATAGATGCATTGGAAATAAAAACAACCACACCATCAACATGGTTTCCTGGGTTTGGTCGATCAGGATATGTTGATGGCCTCGGAGCATAAGGGATAATATCATATAGTGTGCCAGAATGAGAGTAGATAAATTCTAAATGTTAGGAACACAAGATAGCTTGCTCCTCAAAAATTTCCCTTACCATAGCCACATCCTTGGAGATAGGTAGAAAGAGGGATTTGGTAAACCACTCCATGAGGAGTTGGTCAGGAATATTACCTTTGATCATCCTACATCATCACCTCCACTCACGAATGTGATCAGGTATGTGAGTGGATGTAGCTTGACGTAGAGATTTCAATAGTTCTATCTCGGTATTGTACCTAATGTGCAATTTGAAGTGCATCAAAAACGCCATGGAAAAGTTATTGAAGCTAATGAAGCAAGTACCCTTAAGTTTTATATACCATTTTTCAGAACCTCTAGTCAGGGATCTCTGGAAAAGACATAGCCTAACACTATCATCCATCAAATATTTGGATGAACACCATAGGTGATAGGTCATAATATGTGTGGAAATGTATTCTCCTAGTTTTTTTTAAACCTTGACATGTCTGGTGGAAAATTGGCAGGTATGGTCGGCCATAACAAGTCATGGAGAATGGGGTCATTTTTCAAATGTGAAGATTCCAACAATTCTAAATATTCCAAGAAAGGCAATGATGTGTTGGTAAAGGAATACTCGGTAGATAATGAAGCATCATGTGACTTGGATGGACCCTGAGGCCCCCCCATATTTTTGTTTCTGATAGGATTCATATTACCAAAAGGGTTATTTTCCCTAGGATGAAAGCACTCCTAAGAGAATGATTCTTATTGGGAATGGACATGCCCCCAAAAGGATTTTTTCCTAGGATAAAAGGACTCCAATAAACATTATCGTTTTCACAATTGTACATGTCCCCAAAAGGATTACCTCTTGGAGAAGACATGGACCCTATAGGGATATTAATTCCCTAACGATAAATAGCCCCATAAAAGTAATTTCCAACACCATAAGTGTATATAAAATCATTACCACCCCACCGAGCATAATTTCCCCAGGGGGAAGTGTCCCTAAGAACAATGATATGACTACAAGGTCCACTACTTTCTATACCATAAGTTCCCCCAAGAACAGAGGTAAATATGGAAGAAGTAGAGCTTCTGGGAATTGGTGTTTTTCCATTGTGTGCTTCCCCATGGGATGTTAATTCCCCCAAAAAATAATTTCCCCCCATCTTGGCTAGGAGAATCCCCAAGGCCACTAGATACATTACAATCGAAGAGAAAAATAACATTCAACATTGTTGGGATGTCATAGGCAGAAAGAGTTTCACTTCCAGTGTTGAAACCAAGGCTTGGCCCCCCATTAGATGGGGATCCATATGTGGGAATAATATTAGATGGGATGGGTGATATAATTCTAGGTATTCTCATAGAAGGAAAGGCAGACACGGTCGACATCCCCCAAATTGAGACACCTAAAGAAACAGGAAAAGAAGGTGTAGGTCTAATGGCACTAATGAATGGAAAGGAAGACATCATTGGGGTTCCCCCTGTAATTATTTTTGATTGGATTGAAGGCTTAGCCACATTAGACAAAAAAATTCATCCTGATATGATGTGAGGATAACTAAACAAATAAAAAGGCTCATTGAATATCTCCCTAAACTAGACGCATATGGGGTCTCTAGGGTTAGTCAAAGGAGGGTTAAAATGAGGTGGAGGACTTTCATCAACCAAATCCACTTATACATGCTCACTCTCCTAAGATGTTCTATTACATGAGGTACGTTCTATGTCACAAATTGACCTCATTTTAAGAGGTGGTCGTTCCACTGCCTTTGGTGATAGTCCTTTTTTTCAACAGGGCTAAGGAAGCGGACAGTAGCGGTTTCTCTTCCACAATGAATAAAATATGTTGTCACCAAAAAAATAATCAACCTATGGTTGACATAGACTCGAAACCAAATATCACACCCCTAATAAATATAGGTTATTAACAAGAAATACCAATGGATCAAGGGACCTCACGTAAACCAACCCTTTGAGGGATGTCAAGTACCCAAAAGATTGGTTGGTGAAGGTGTTAGGAATAGTTATAATAAACCACATGTAATATCCTTGACTGGTGTAAGTACCCTTTATTAAGGTGGGGACCCTCTGGGGGAACTGAAACAGGGATTCAACATCTTCCCTAAGTACCATAGACACTTCCCACCTGTAGTCACCTCTGTAGATACCTAGAAAAGACCACTATGATTACCACCTCACATTCGATGAATGGGAAAATAGTTGAAGGTGTGAACACATTTATGGGTAGGGAAACTAAGCCTGAATCTTCGAAAGTTCTACCTCACAAAGAGGTGTGGGAACTTCTGAAACCCCAATACACGTAGTAGTCAAAGTAGTCTAGCGAACACCGAGACAAGCGGAGAGGGGATATCACTCTACTTTCCCCAATGAGACCTTGTGATTGAATCCTGTGTTAGAGGATATTCCTAACACACATGTTGTGATAATGGATCTGAACACTCTTTAGTGACTTATAGCTTCATTTTAGGTGGTCTTGGAGAGTTTACTCTCCAATCCTACACCAAGGCCCTAAATCCTATATATATTAGTTTTATACCAAGAAAAAGAGTCTAATTTATTTTAAATTAACCATTATTTTTCTTATGGATGCTGATTAGGAAAGGGAACGAATGAAACTTCAATGATTTTTTTTACTCTTTTCCAATCCCAAGAAGATAAAATATGAATGCAAAAAATGCAACTTTTTCTTTCGATGTACTCTAACTAAGGAAGGGAATAGAAACTTTTTCCTTTTTATTTTTCACAATCAACAAGAAACCTCACAATCATGTAATAACCATGTGAGGAAAACCAAATAAACAAACAATGTCCTTGAATGCAAAACACACCAATGCAATCTTTTTCAAAGCACTCAAAATCTTTACCGTAGCATTTTTTTTTTTTTTCTGAAATGCAATTTCCTTCTAATATACGAAAATGAATATGCAAATCAAACCAAAAAACAACAAGAAAATGTCCATGTGATATTGGTAGCGATTCCCCCCAGCACACTCCAATGTCTACATGATATCAAAAACCCAAAACTTGAAAAAAATGAACTAGTAATGGAACACCTTTTAGCAAACAAAGGGACAAAGACACACTACCAAATATGAAACGATCTATTGGGGATGTTTCCCAGATCACAACTCAATAGGTAGCTAGCTCACTCAATAGGTAGCAGGTTTTAGGGACCTAACCTCCCTAACCCCTCATGTAGATATAATAATATAGTTTCCATTTAATAAAGAATGAAATTTGTTAATAAGGCCTATTTAATACATGTGAACAATTCAGTGTAAGAAGACCTAATATAAGCTTTCGCTTCTAAAAATACCTTCCTCTAGAACGTTCTTTAGAAGATATAACTAGTGTAAATAAGAGTAGGAGGCATGAGAAATATTTTTCTTGATAATTATTGTAATAGAGCTCTGCTCTGTTGGAGGTTTTCCCTCGAAGAGGCAACTGAACATTGCTTCATTTTTAATAAAGGTATCATTTTGATGTGTTATTATCTATATTGTGTTTTTATGTTGGTAATTTCTGTGATATTCTTGTTTATGTTCAATATAACATAACCAGGTTCTTAACAAGTGGTATCATAGCACTTTCCTAGGCAGGAATTGTGGGTAAAAAAAAATTCAGGGTATAGATCTATTCCGACATCTTTAAGCTACATTGATTTGTCGTTTAGCACATAAACCTACGGTCAAGGAAGAATACATTGTTGTTGGGAAATATACCCTACAGACTAGCAAACTAGGGTCAGACTTGCATGCAGATTATGACCGTAAAGAAATCACTTTTAACCTACCACCCAAAACTTAAAACCCCTTTTTCACATACATGCATGGAAAGGAACTACTAACCTTTTTACTGATATTTGGTGTAGATACTCTGTTGCGCTTTGCCTGCTTGCTTGCACTGCTCCTTCCAAAGACAATCCTACAATCAAGACAAACCACTACACATGCATGCTACTTTTCTACTTGAGGGTTAGAAATTAAGCATAAATTAAACACATCATAGAGAACTCATGCATTGGGACGGGAAAGGTATTATTTTATTATTTTCAAAATGAATCAACTTACA
>SNQJ01S0021360.1:2329-20862 GCA_010110895.2 Picea sitchensis
CTCTCTCTCTCTCTCTCCCTGCCTCCTTCTCTTTTCCCCTAGTTCTACCTCCCTCTTTCTCTATCCATCTAAAGGTGGGGCATGTCTCACAATGAATAAAGGATATGTGCAACAGAGAAATGTAGCCTCGCCTGTAAGGTGAGTGTTAAGTTTTTGTTCTCCTTCCAATGGATTACTTATACGAGTACTTATATGAACATGACCATGACCTAGACCATTAACTGGACCTAGACCATCACCTAGACGGCCCTAGCTCCATCTAAGCCTACACATAGCCTAAAATCTACCCTTAACCCCATGCACACCCAAGACCTAAGTGTAGTATGACTATACCTCTTGTTTTATAATGATATTTTATGGATATGACCATTCACCTAAGGTTTAATAATGATCTCATATGATTTAATGATGATTATGGTATGTTGATTTTTCTTTTTTATTTTAATATAAGAATAATATTATAGTTGATTTGATATTATTTATTCACAATCAATGTTTGAATCCCTCTCTATATCCCACCTTGTCTACTCTCTCCCTCTTCTACTCTATCCATCCATTTATTTCTCTCTATCCTCCCTCCTTTCCCCCCCGTCCTCCATTTATCTCTCTCTCCCCCCTCCAAGTCTCCTCCTCTCTCTCTCTCTCTGAATCTCTCCTCCTTTATTTTCCCCTTTTCCCTACCTCCCACTATATATACCCTCTTTGTCTCCTACATATACCACCTATTTCTCTCTCTCCTTGTTGTTAGTCTCACTCTCACTCTCTCTCTCTCGCTTCTCTCTCTCTATCTCTAAGCCCCCATCTTGGTCTTCCTCTCCCACCCTATGATACTCTCAAAAAATCTGTCTCTATCCCATTCTATCATCACCTCTTGCATCTAACCCCCGCTCTCTCTCCCCCTGTATCCCCCTCTCTCCCTCACTCTCCCCACCTTGCTATATTTTCATTTATCTAACCCCCCTTCCTCTCACAGATCTTGATTAATCCACTCACATAAATAAGATTACTTTGTATATTCACAAAATCAAAGATCTGTTGTCGCTTGAATCCATTAGGAATGAAATGGAAACCTCACAAGGATATATATTCCCCTGCATTTTTATAGAGGTGGTACTCCTCTGTGTTTCAAGATATTCTTGGGATTATAGATTTTCAAAATAATATAGGACTATGAGCAAGTACATTGTGATATTCAAATAAATATAAAGATCTTAGTAAAAAATTTTTTTTTTTTTGAAAGAGAGTTCCTGAGAGATCATATGGAACCTCACACATCACATATTAAAAACAATAACAAAATTCCCTCACATCCATCATAGTTAAACTAAAGATTTCTTATCACATAAAATAAAATAAGATGGTCTGCACGAATAAGAGAAATTTAATAGATCAAACAGATGTGGATATCAAATAAATTAACCGATAGATCAATATAAAATATTTTATACTAAAAAATCAGAGTTATAAAGCATCGTCAAAATTGATCCTGAAATAGTTCTCTTGGGATTTCTGAAAAATATAGAGTATGTTACAAATATTTGAAATTTAAATGCGTTTCTCCTTTGGACTGGGATTTGGGCTCCCATGGACCATAAAGAAAATATAAACAATAAGTAAGTTGTGGAAAGAATATGGAGGGCGATGACAGAGTAGAAATACCTAGAAAGAAGACAGGAAGGAGTTATCATATTTGGGTTAAACCTTTCTAGTGAAAGAAGTAGAGCAACTCGATGAAAACCTGATAAAGAATGAAATATGTGATCAGGATCAACTTACTATGATGCTCTCTCCCTCATTCACTTTCTTTCTCATGTCCTTTTATTTTCCTCATTGACGGTTATAGGAACTGTCTCAACTGTTGCATCTTGGCCTTCTTTAGTTAATTTATCAATTTCCTTTTTAAACCAATATTCAATGTAGTTTTTCATTGGTGCAACATTTATTTCATCCCCAATTTTGATATTGAATAATTCACCTTCCAAGTCTCTTAATTCTTGAGAAATTCCATGTATTGCCTCCTTAATATCTTGATTTTTCACATAATAATCAACCAGAAAATTATCTCTCTCTTCTTCATTATATTCAATTATGCCATAAAATTTCTTCACTGATAACCCCTTTAATATCTCAACTTGTTCATGAAATTGTTTATTTTTCATAAACGTTGAATTGAGAATTAACTTAGGGTCTTGTTCCTCATCATTGCTTCCTTCGATATCTACCTCTGTGAGTCTTTTGAACAATTATTCTCTTTTTACTATGGATTCGTTGCATGCTTGGACAATGGTATTCAAATTCTTGTTTTTTTCTTTCCAACAAGCATTCAACTATTTAATTTGACTTGGATAAGGAAGATTCTCTTCTCTTCTTTTCAACTCTGTCAAGTTTGAGACTTTTATTCCAAATTCCAAGATAATATCATTGTAGTAACCTTCTTCATTCTTTAAATCAACCTATAGATATTCATGAAAACCATGTGCCATTGAGCCAAAAGAAAAAATATTTTTTGATACCTCCCATGCTTCTATTATCAATGAAATTCTCTTTTTAATGTTTTTCTCTACATAAATTTGGACCACTGTGATTAAAATAGAAGATCATTTTAACTTAATAGCGGGTGTAGTTGGTTTAACCATTGACAAAGTACTTACCGGGATTTAAAGACGCATTAAGGCATTTTCCAATTCTTTAATCCGTTTTTTAACTTAACATTTTCATCTTCCAAATTATCAATAGAATCTTCAAGAGAATCCCTAGTTTCCCTGTGGATTTTGGAATTTTGGAATGGTGGCATGTCCTTCAGATCGACCTCTAAGCAGGACTTTCCATTTTATTCTTATGGTCATTTTTTTCTACAATCAAATTTTTAGACTCTTTATAAAAAAAACACTTTGAAAAGTGAAGGATTCTTCCTCACTAAAGCTCTCATTCCAAATGACTTCCAATAAAGAATTTTGTTGAGCCATATTTTCTAGTTGTTCCATTGCAGGAAATATTTTCTCAATATATACTTCAAGCTCCATGTCCTCCAGAGAAAATCTTTGGATATCATTTTCTATAAGATTATCCTCTTGTTCTTACACTAAATTCTTCCTTTTCTTTCTCAGAGGGAGCTTATGTGAACTCTCAATTTTCCCAGGGCGAGGATTCTTCTCTCCCCCTCCATTTGAACTACTATTGAAAACCTTTTTAATTGGGTGGGTTGTTGGAACATTGCTTCAGGATTCGGTATTCTTGGGAGTAACAACTGGAGATTGAGCACTTCTTTCATTGGGAACGTTTCTCTTTTTCTAGGTCAATAGCATCGTGTACATGAGTACATTGGTTGTTACCATCTTATTATTCTTTTAAGATAGTTTTTATGAAAGTGTTACTGAATCCCACCAAGAGAATATGTCCTACAAATATTTTGTTCTGATCAAATCCTTTTATATTTTCAACATAGTTTAAATTCACATAGTTGAAATGATTTGAAAACTCATCAATTTTATTTATATTTCTGAACACAAAATCTCCAATATTCCATGGCAGGGGAATAAATTATTTTTTCTTTTTTCATGTAAAAAATTTAGCTAGAAGTTATATTTCTTTGCCACCTTTGTAATAAATACTTTATCAGATACATGATATGGGAGAAAAGAAGGATTTTATTTTGAGAAAAATATCCTTATGACACTATGATTCTCCATTTTCTCTATTGTTCATTTTTTCTCTAAGAATATGTTATCTTGGTCAGATATCCTTGAAGTATTTTCGCCCAAAAAAAACCTTTTGAAGAATGAAAAAAAATCATTATAAACTTCATAGAAATACAGAGGGGTATTATTGATGCAGACCCCCCTTCTCTCCTAAGTGCTGCGCGACCTCCCGATCTAGGATCGATCAAGGAACCGAGTCTGATTGGCTCTTTGGGTCCCTGCCAGACCCCAAACCCACTTACATAGGTCCTTTCCCCGAATGCGCAGGTCGTATGAGACCCACAACTTCTCTCCCTAGCGTTGTTTGAACTTCAACACCAAACGATTGCTAGCTTATTTCTACTAAGCCCTTGTGACCACTGACGGTGACCACATGCTTGAGTGAAAGGCGCATCGTGTTTTCACATTTCGCGACTCTAGGAGTGTTGCTACCTTCGTTGACCCAATGGTCGAAATCGCGATGACCTGAGATCTATGGTCCAAATCTTCCCTTGATAGATGGCTACGATCAAATCGACGTTTCAAGTTTCTCGACTTTGGATTTTCCTTGCCTCCGTTCTCCCGATAGCTGAAATAGCGATGAATCTGGATCAACAGTCCATATCTCTCTTTAAATATGACGCTCACAATGATTTCAGGACTTCGTGTTTCATGAAATAGAAAGACTTATCACCTCCAGTCCTCCGATCCCCGAAATGTTGATACTTCACCGTGGAAAATCAACGATGCAGATCTCTCCTGGATCCAATGGTTCAATTCAAGTTGTGGATTTGGGATTCACGAGTTCTTAGTTCTCCTCCTTTGACTTCTCCACAATGAGAGTCAACGAAACGATGCTTTCTCACCATGTGTCCCCCTTGATGGATGGTTCTGATTTTCTAGCGTTCAAATCGAACGATTGAGATCTTTTCCCCCTGACGCTTACACTATCTTCCGAACTAGAAGATTTTATGGGTGTTCAAAGGTTTTGAACCTTTTCTCCTTCAACAAGTCTGATTCTTGGATCTCTTTAACACTATGAAAAGTGTTACTCCTCCCAAGCTTGGTCTCATGAAGAATTTGATTTCCCGCACACTCCTTGCGTTTCAGGGATTTAGATAACTCAAATCCTTGGGATTTATCAAAGAGAAATTCCTCTCGCCCTCCTGGCGTTCTCCCTTTCTGGTTCTTCGACTTCTTGCAAAACCTCTTCAACACTTAGTCGAGTCTCGGATCTGTGAACTCCTTGCACTAGATCTTTATGCAAGGTTTTGGATTCTTGTAGATGACTATGCACTTCTTACGCCAGTAGCTTTGCACTCTCTGCAAAGGGAAATTTTCGTGTTATATCTTCTGAGCTTCGAAACCGAAACAGATTCCGTCAACACACTCGCATTTTGTGTGCACACCTTGCACTACTTCAACATAAGAGAAACAATTTAAACTTATCCTAACATTCAAAGTTCCATCTATTCATAATGAGATTCATTCATTCACTCATGAAAAAAAAAATACAGAGAATTGAAAAACAATGTTCACACCATGCATTGAATCAATTTTCTCTGTTCCATTCATAAGTGAAAATGACTACAACTGAAATAAAAAAAACAACAACTAAAAACTCTTATTTCCTACTAACTTGCACCTAACATCTACCCTATAGGGAGCCTCATTTGGGCATAAAAAACCTCTATATATCATATGGTTCTTAGGGTTTCCCCCTTAACTACGTGTCTACTCTAAGACTATCCTATGACTATCTTGGATCGATCGCATTCTAGAGTCATAATGGAAATTCCTGCTCCACTCACGATTATCTAAATGTGCCTCAAAGGGTAATTTGGCTCTGGGTTCAAGCATGCCTAAAAAGACAAATTTTGGCACTGAGTTAAGGTGGATTTCAAATATTTTCTATAATTGTCGGTGTTGGCTCTTGTACATATTCCTTGATGTTGATGGGTCTTGCTCTGCATGCTTGCCAACGATGCTCCTGCATCATACTCCCCTTGAAAATAATTCATGGACTCATGTCCATGAGCTCCTGTACTGATTTTCCATGCTTCTGGATAAAAGATTCATTTTCCCTACTAGCATATTCTATTGGGTGCCTGTTCCACTTGACCAGATACTAAAAATAGGTCTTCCTCTTGGTCGTCTTGCCAATCCTCTGATCAACAATTTTGTCCATCTGTGGATTTTCTTCTGTGGGAATTTTCTTTTCCCACTGGATCTTCACTTGATCTTTTGATCTCTCTGTGTCATCTTTCCTGTAAGGGTACATTTCTGCAACATTGAATATGGGCGATATTCCCACATCATCTGGTAACTCAATATCATAGGCGTTTGCATCAAACTTATTCAAGATCTTACATGGTCCTATATTCTTCATATTCAACTTGTTATGTGTTCCTCTAGGGAACCTTTCCTTCCTAAGATGTTCCAGAACCTGATCTCTTACTTCAATTTGAAGTTCTCTGTGATGTTGATCAACTCTACGCTTGTACTCCTGGATATATTTATGCAACTGTCCTCTGATCTAGCTATGGAGCCTCTTCATTTCTGCAGCAAAATCTTTTTCTCCAACACTCCTGATCTCACTCTGTTCCAAGTATCTCAACTCAGATACTCCCATGGGTTGCATTCCATACAATATTTGGAATGGGCTCTTTCTAGTGCTCCTGTTTGGTGAGTCATTGTATGCAAATTCTACTTGCAGTAGAATCTGATCCCACAGATTAGGGTGTTCAGTGACCAGACTCCTCAATAAGTTTCCCAAAATTTTGTTTACCACCTCAGTCTGTCCATATGTATGAGGATAATAAGCTGAGATGAAGGAAAAATCTGTCCCCAACTTCTTCCATAGCATTCTCCAAAAGTGACCAACAAATTTTGTGTCTCTGTCTGAGACAATGCTTCTGGGTAGGCCATGAAGTCTTACAACTTCTTTGAAAAACATATTTATAACATGCGTTGCATCACTGGTCTTTTAGCATGGGATAAAATGTGAAATCTTTGAAAATCTATCCACCACCACAAATATGGAATCAAATCCCCTTCGTGTTCTTGGCAATACCAACACAAAATCCATGCTTATTGCATCCCAAGGCCTCTCTAGTATCGGAAATGGTTGATACAATCCAGTGTTTGTCTCTTTAATTTTGCATGTTGGTAGATTCTACATCTGTTCATAAACTTTATCACTTATGTTCTCATACCTGGCCAATAGTATGAACTTTTCAACTGTGCAAACGTTTTATCATGGCCAAAATGTCCATCCAATACTCCTCTATGTTTTGTTTTCAAAAGATTATACCTCATTGAGAATTTTGGTATGCACAACTAATTCCCTTTGAACGACAATCCCTCTTGAATCATGTACTATGTCCACTAGCTTCTATCTCTTAGCACAGGTTTGACAAATGCTTTGTATGCTTCCTTGAAATATGTATCATCACAATACATGTCCTTAAGGTGTTGAAACCCCAAGGTCTTCACCTGAAATTGCTTCAGAATCAAACATCTCCTGCTTAATGCATCAACAACCTTGTTAGCATTCCAAGCAATATGTTTTATGACAAAAGTAAATTATTCATAAAATACAAGACAAATTCACCCTCCATATCTATAAATTATTACAAGAAAATTATTTAGAGTAAAGCTTGGTTATCGCTATACAAGACAAATTCTTGTGGGACAAGATAATGTCTCCATTTCTTCAAGGCTTGAATTATGCCATAAAACTCCTTTTCATATGTGGAATATTTCCTCTTGGCCTCATTCAAAATATCACTGAAATACGCAATAGGTCTATTGTCCTGGCTCAAGACTACTCCAATTGAAATTCCACTTGCGTCACATCTCACTTGGAATGTCTTTTCAAAGTTCAACAAGACCAGAATTGGTCATTCTATTATTTTGTCCTTCAGTATATTGAAGCTCTTTTCGGCCTCCTCTGTCCATTTAAAAGACTTGTGCTTCTTCTTCACTATATCCATCATTGGCGCACAAATTCCATTGAAGTCTCTGATGAACTTCCTATAGACGCTCTCTAATCCATGGACTCTTATTACCTTGAACATACTCCTTGGTGACGACCATTCTTTGATTTCTTTCACCTTCTATGGATCCATCTTCAGTTCATTTGAAGAGATAAAAAAACCCAAGTAAATGAGTTATGTCTTCACAAAAGAGGACTTTTTCAAATTTATCAACAGATTCTCCTGCTGTAGTCTCCTCATCACTAATGTTAGGTGCCTCAAATTCTCCTCTTTAGTCCTACTAAAGATCAGTATATCATCTAGATATACAATGACAAACATGACAATGAAGTCTTTCAGTATTTCATTCACCAACCTCATAAAATTGCTCGGGGCATTTGTTAAACCAAATGGCATAAAAAGCCACTCATACAAACCTTCATTTGTCTTAAAGGTTGTTTTCCACTCATCACCTTCTCTCATTCTGATCTGGTGATATCCTCTTTTCAAATCTATTTTGGAAAAAAAAATTGCTCCACTTAAGCAATCCATTAAATCATCCATTCTGGGTAAAGGAAATCTATACCTAATGGTGATCTTGTTAATGGMTCTTGAGTCTATACACATTCTCCATCCTCCATACTTCTTTGGAMTCAATACAGTTGGTACTACACATGGACTCAAGATTTCTCTGACCAAACCCTTGTCTAATAGTTCCTGGACTTGGTTCTTCACTTCCTCATTCTCTTGAGGTGTCAATMTATATTCTTATTTGTTTGGCAGACTTGCTCCTGGYATTAAGTCAACATGGTGACTGAWACTTCTAATGGGTGGAAATGAGTTAGGAAGCTCATCCACTACTATGTCAACAAAATTATCCAAAAATTCCTGAACCCCTTCAAGAAAACCTTCCATTGAAGTACTTGTAAGGATAACTCTAGGCTTCCTTACAACAAAAAACTACATATCTTGTTCTTCCTTGACTTCCTTCAGGAGTTCTTTCCCACTCATGAGAAGTATCCTTGTGTTGGCCTCCTCTTTCACTCTCTTCTCCTCTATTGGAAACAACATGTGTGTCCTACCATTCTTCTCTAATGTGTATGTATTTTTTCTCCCATCATGAATGACATTCCTGTCAAACTGTCATGGTATTCCCAATAGTATGTGACATACATCCATGGGAATTACATCACATAGAATTTCATCTCTATATCCTCCTATATTAAATTCAACCAAGCATTGTTTAGTAACCATTACCTGGTGTCCTTTCTGCAACCATGAAACTTTGTATGGCTTCAGGTGTGCAGTTGTCTCCAACTCCAATTTCTCCACCATATCCATGGACACTAATGGTTTAGTGCTCCCACTGTCAATTATCACCTTGCATACTCTGTCTTTATTCTTGCAAGTTGTTCTGAAGAGATTGTTCCTCTGCACCGACTCCTCAACTTATGCCTCTGGTTTTAAGAGAACCTTCCTCAACATCAGGAATATTCCATCCTCTGCTCCTTCTGCTTCAACATCTCTCCCCTGTGCTTATGAAATGTGAGCTTCATCTCCTCCTTCCTTATTTTTCTCAGGAAATTCCCAAGACATGTGTCATGTCTTTCCACATGCATAACATCTTATATCTCCTCCTCCTCTTCTTCCTTGTCCTCTAGAAGAATTTCTTCCACCACCCTATCTTTCTCGGGAACATCCTCCTCTTTCCGAGTGACTGTGTGGTTTCTTAGTCTTGTCCTTAGAATGATGTGTTCTGTCATGGGTAAATCCCTTGCTTTTTCTTGGGATCGATGTTTTACCTCTTCCTCCATGGCTTTGTTTCCTAGCCAATTTTTCCTCTTCTTTCAGCGCAAACTGATAAGAATCCTCCACTGTCCTTACTGACATCATACTGAGATCATCCCAGATTTCATATCTCAGGCCATTCATATACCTGGAAACTTTTTCTTCATCTCTCTCTCTTTGCCCAGTTCTGATGTTCAACCTATAGAACTCCTCTGTATACTCCTTAACTTTCATCCCTTTCTGTCTCAAGTTCTACATTTTCCTCAAAAAATTGATCTGATAATCCTTGGGCATGAAATTAGCCTTCAACTTGGCTACCATTTTGTCCCAAATATTTATCTTTTGTTTCCCTTTGCTTCTCCTTTTAGCCTGCAGTTCATCCCACCACAGTGTTGCATGTCCTTTTATCCTAGTGACAATCTGTTTCACCTTTCTCTCTTCATCGAAATATTCATAGTTGAAGTTCTTATCCATGGACCTTATCCAATCCAACAACTCCTTGGCATCTAAATTGCCTTCATACATTGGGACCTCTATCTTGGATCTGCCTCCCAATATAGCAACTTCTCTCAGCAAGCATTCCTCAGCAACATCCTCTCCTGCAACTTCTTGGATGACATTCTCTCCCATTGCCTCTTCTCTCTGTGCATCATTGATGTTACCAGCATCATGTGCTCATCTTTGCATTGCCTCCATCACCTCTATTATTGCTCGAAGTTCTCACATCTCCCTTTCTACATCTCGATTGGCTAAAGGTTTCTCTCCTCGTCTCCTTGGCGACATTGTGTTGACTCTCTGTCACACATAGAGTACAACTTCGATTTATATTGTCTCTTATACCCACTATCTATAGACAAAAACTCGCTCTGATACCACTTGATGCAGACCCCCCTTCTCTCCTAAGGGTTGCATGACTTCCCGGTCTAGGATCGATCAAGAAACTAAGTATGATTGACTCTCTGGGTCCCTGCTAGTCTCCAAGCCCACTTACACATGTCCTTTCCCCAAATTCGCATGTCGTATGAGACCCGCAACTTCTCTCTCGAGCATTGTTTGAACTTCAACACCAAATGGTTGCTAGCTTATTTCTACTAAGCCCTTCCCCCCTTGTGACCACTTGCGGTGACCACGTGCTTGAGTGAAAGGCGTGTCGTGTTTTCATGTTTCACGACTCTGGGAGTGATGCTACCTCCATTCACCCGATGGCCAAAATTGCGATGAATAGATATCTACAGTCCATATCTTCCCTTGATCGATGACTGGGATCAAATCGATGTTTCACGTTTCACGACTTTGGATTTTCCTTGCCTTCGTTCTCCTAATAGCCGAAATAGCGATGACTCTGGATCGAAGGTCCATATATCTCCTCAAATGTGATTGTCATGATGATTTCAGGACTTCACGTTTCGCGAAATCGAAAGACTTATCACCTTCGGTCCTTCGATCCCCGAAATGTTGATACTTCACCCTGGACAATCAATGGTGTAGATCTCTCCTGGATCCAACGACTCAGTTCAAGTCGTGGATTCAGGCTTCGCAAGTTCTTAGTGATCCTCCCTTTGACTTCTCAACAATGCGATTCATCGAAACTTTGATCGCTCACCATGTGTCCCCCTTGATGGACAATTTCGATTTTCTAGCGTTTAGATCGAACGATTGAGATATTTTCCCCTTAACGCTTGCGCTATATTCCGAACTAGAAGATTTTCTAGGTGTTCAAAGGTTCTAAACCTTTTCTCCTTCGATGAGTCCAATTCTTGGATCTCTTTAACACTATGAAAAGTGTTACTCCTCCTGAGCTTGGTCCCATGAAGACCTCGATTTCCCACACACTCCTTGCGTTTCAGGGATTTCGATAACTCAGATCCCCAGGATTTGTCAAGGAGAATTTCCTCTCTCCCTCCTAGAATTCTCCCTTCCTGGTTATTCGACTTCTTGAAAAACATCTTTGACACTTAGTTGAGTCTCATATATGCGCACTACTTGCACCAGATCTTTATGCAAGGTTTTGGATTCTTGTGGATGAGTGTGCACTCCTTGCACCAGTCTCTTTACACTCCCTGCAAAGAGAAAGTTTTGTGTTATCTCTTCTGAGATTCGGAATCGAAAAAGATTCCATCAATGCACTCCTTTCATTCTGTGTGCACACCTTGCACTAATTCAACAGAAGAGAAATAATTGAAACTTATCCTAACATTCACAGTTCCATCTGTTCATAACGAGATTCATTCATTCACTCATGAAAACACAATACAAAGAATTGCAAAACAATGTTCATGTTAGAGATAATGCTTACAGTTGTTGTAACTGTGAGTTTCTTGGTTAAATATGAGATAATGCTTACAGTTGTTGTAACTGTGAGTTTCTAGGTTAAATATGAGATAATGCTTACAGTTGTTGTAACTGTGAGTTTCTAGGTTAACTATTTTTAGCTAATCAGATCCACTTTCTTAGGATCTAGATTTCTAGGAGTCGATGATCTAGATGTTATATATGTAACCTCCATTTGTCTATGAATTGAATTGTGTTGTGTGCAATATGCCTACTCTCTCAATTTCCAAGTTGGTATCAGAGAAGGACTGGGCTTAGCTCCTCATGGAGTGCCCAGGAATATGAGAGAAATGTGAGATCAATCTTTTGTAGGAATAGGTTAGTTGTAGGAGAGTAAATTAACAATGTGAGAGTAGATTAGCTGTGAGTGTTGCTTTGTGTGCCTGTGTGAATTGGTTTACTGGTTAAGAAATTTTTAAGAGTATCACTATCAAAATAAGAGGAAATCACGTTGGAGAAGAGGTAGACTAGAAGGAACCACCACTATGTTGCTACATCCATGAATTAAATTAGGAAACACGATAAATGTCACTGCAAGATTGACTCCTAGATTGATGGAATTAAGGGATCGCTTCCCCTATTCATTTCCATGAGGGATCGCTTCCACTATTATTTTCCATGCGTAATGCATAATAGAGAAATTAGGTGAGAGGAATTTCTACTGCACCAATTGTGCATTTTATCTGTGCCTTGAGTCCATCTGCAACATCTAATTTGAATCTGAAGACATCACCTCAGAAATTGAGTCATTCCAAAGGTTGAAAGAGCCTCCACTTGCATGAACAAGAGTCCATGGACACATTTGCTGAATCGATGTGCCCATATTCCTCTTTGCTGCATATTTCCCTTCATATGCAATTTTTCCATGGTTCTAGAGGAACAACCGAGGATACGTCAACAAATCTTCCATTGGAGAGGGGATCACATTGAATGAAAGGTGCATGCCTTCCAAAATTGAGATCTGCAGCATCGTTGGAAGCCAAGCGAAATCAAACATCGTGGGAAATTCCTGAGGGGTCTACAGTATTTATTTGAAGAATGTGTGAATTTGGATTCTCTTCTCTAGGCCATTGATATGTTCTACCGAGATTAAATCTGTTGTAGCTACATAGAGGAGAAGACTCTACCACATTTCTAAATTATTAACTCAATGTACCTGATGCAAATGTCATTACATCTAAACCTAATGTGATCGATTTAGTAAAAATAAAAAATAAAAATTCCAGATCCGTGATCTCGAGATCACTAAAGGTAAAATGGTAGATGGATAACCAGTTGGCACATGGAGTTGTTCTGTCTCAGTGTTTTTTGGATTGTGCCTGTTTCTGCTGAAAGTTGGTGTGTGAAATTTATTTATTTATTTCTGTAAAATCATAATGATGGAGAACCAACTTCAGAACATAGTGACATAATTCATACTTGTAGTTCTTGATGTCCTTCGGAGCTATAAGGACACATGACTAGTTTGAGTATGTATACAATTTTGTTCAAAGCTCGAGATTATTGTTGTACTTCAGTGCTTCAAATTCAACACTTACCGGTTATCATTGTTTTGGTGAGCATGTGTAAAAAAGTCATTTTGTAAGATCGATTACTGAATGTTTCAGTATCGAGACTATTCTTTGCGGTAGTTCAGAATCGTCGATCCTATAGATACTTCAAAGATGGTCGGAAGAGGTTTTATTTGTGCTTTATGAAGTGGTAACTCAAATATGTTGGGAGATAAAGAGTGTGTCTATGAAGTTCAGAGATGGGTGTAACGACGTATTAGCACCCGTGAGACAGACATGACAAAATTTGTGTTGTAACCTTTTGTTATGTTTTGTAATTTGTGATTGTAATATTTGTAATGTAAGAATTAAGGAAGGGTGTTAGAGATAATTCTTAAAGATGTTGTAACTGTTATTTTCTAGTTTAACTATGAGATAATGATTACAACTGTTGTAACTGTGAGTTTCTAGGTTGCCTATTTTTAGATAATCAGATCCACTTTCTTAGGATCTATATTGCTAGGAGTCGGTGATCTGGATTCTATATATGTAACCTCCATTTGTCTATGAATTGAATTGTGTTGTGTGCAATATTCCTGCTCTCTCAATTTCCAAGTGTTCACACCATGCATTGGATCAATTTTCCTCTATTCCATTCATAAGTAAAAATGACTACAACTGAAATAAGAAAAACAACAACTGAAAACTCTGATTTCCTGCTAACTTGTAGCTAACATCTACCCTACAGCCAACCTCATTTGGGCGTACAACACCTCTATATATCATAGGGATCTTAGGGTTTCCCCCTTAACTACATTTCTACTCTAAGACTATCCTACGGTTCTCTAGGATCGGTCGCATTCCAAATCCATAATGGAAACTCCCACTCCACTCACGATTATCTAAACATGCCTCAAAGGGGAATTTCGGATCTGGGTTCGAGCGTGCCTCAAAAGATAAATTCCGACACTGAGTTAAGGAGGATTTCAAATATTTGTTGCAATCATCAGTGTTGGCTCCTGTATAGATTCCTTGACGTTGATGGGTCTTGCTATGCGTTCTTTCCAACGATGCTCCTGCATCAATTATGTATCCATAGTTCTAGATACCAAGAGGTAACTATATCTATTTCACGATTCACCCTCTTACTTATGTTTAAGATTGGGAATTGAAAACAATACACAATAACAAATATCAGGTAAGAAGCCATAAATAATTTTTTGTCCTTTTATCATGTGATAATTGGGATGATATTTTGATAGAAATCAATTTTCCCCAGTCAAAGATGGTGTGTTCTTGCATTGTAACGGTTCTACTATAGGTAGTTATACGAGGAATTCATTAAGCGTCATCTTAATGATTTCAATGCCTTACGACAGGGTGGTCGTATGGTGCCATAGTAAGAGGCCAGATTCATGGAGCTACTTAGGTATGCACCACATCTAAACACAGAGAATTTAAAGGTCAACAAGTTTGTGTTTGGCCTTAACTTAAACATTCATGCGAAGGTGAGGATTCTAATGCCTCATACATTTTTTGATCCAGTTAAAAAGACCCTCATAGGTGAGGAAGAGCTGAACAATGGGAGTCACAACAAGAATCCTTCTATAATGACTGGACATATATCATCATGAGAGTTGTAACATCAAACACCAACCAGATAGAGTTCAGGGCATCAAGATATGATCAGAGGAGCTATGTTCAATACATATTGGTGATAAAATCCTTAGTAGAGGATTCCTTACAGAGGACCACAACAATGAAATTTTTTTTAGGCCTCTTCAATAGAACAAACCAAGATCACAAACTGTTAGGGAAACAACTTCTACTTCTGGGACCAGGAGCACTAGACAAAAGACTGGATGTTGGACATGTGGAGATCCACATTACTAGAGAGAGTGTCTGATTGAGAAGTCCAAAGTGGAAGGATCATCAAGACCCACTACAATTGTATATTTGGGTAAGGCCCACATGATACATGAAGTGGTGAACAACCTCCAGAACGAGCACCAGTCCACTTTGCTATAAACTTCAGGTACAATCGTCGACCAAACTTTTAGCATTTTGATAGATCCAGGTGCTATAAAGAGATTTATATCTAGTGTAATGCTAAAGAGAATTAAGGTAAATGAAGTTGAGAAGGGAAACCTCAGATATGTAGAAATGTCATCGGGTGCTAAACATAAGGTTGGAGGAAAGGTTATGAATTGTAGCATTATCTTGGGATATTTCGTAACGAAGGGCAACATATATGTCACAATATTAGGATATTATGACATAGTGATTGGTATGGATTGGTTGGAATAACATGATGTGATACTTAAGTGTAAGATGAAATGGTTAAGTTTGATAGATGATTTGGGAAAGAGTAGAGTGATTGTAGGAAGGAACCAGGGGGTGTCCTTGAGATTTATTTCTTCTCTACAACTACCTAAGAGTATGTTCAAGGAGTGCAAGATTTATGCAATCTTAGTGCTAAACGAAAGGGGCGAGGTGGAAGGATTAGAAAACCTTCTTGTAGTGCAAGAGTTTGCAGACGTGTTTCTAGAAGATTTACCAGGTTTACCGCCTTGAAGAGAGTTGGAGTTTACAATAGACTTGAAACCTGGAACTGAACCTACAATGAGAATGCCTTACCAGATGTCAACGCAAGAATTGCAGGAGTTGAAAATTTAATTTAAGTAGGTGTTTGACTTGGGACTTGTACATATGAGTGTGTTACCATGGGGTGCGCCATTGATATTTGTTATAAATAAGGATGGCTCATGGAGGATTTGCATTGACTAGCGTCAATTGAACAAAGTTGCGATCAAGAACCAATATTTGTTGCCAAAGATTGACTATTTATTTGATTAGATGAAGGGAGAAAATGTGTTTTCTAAGATAGAATTGAGATTAGGATATCACCAATTACAGATTAAAGAGGAAGATATCCCTAATACCACATTTAAGATGAGATTTGAACAATATGAGTTCATTTTTTTACCATTCGGATTGACAAATGCCCTGGGGGTATTCATGAGTTTGATGAATGGGGTGTTTCGGGAATACTTGGATATGATTGTTCAAGAATTTATCGATGACATACTGATTTATTCTTGGACAAAAGAAGAGCATGAAGAACATTTAATAATGGTCCTAAAGTGTCTGTGAGAAAACAATTTGTACGGGAAACTATCAAAATTTTCTTTTTACTAATCAACAATTCATTGCTTAGGACATATCATATATGGTGAAGGTATTGTTATGGATCCAATGAAAGTACAGGCTATTATGGAATGACCAACACCGAAAAATGTACAAGAAGTATGCAAATTTACGGGTTTAACAGGATATTAGCAAATCCGATCATGGAATTGAAAAATAAAAAAAAGAAGTTCATTTGGACAGAGAAATGCATGGAAGCATTTCAAAAACTTAAAGAGTTGTTGACGACAACACCAATAATTAAATTCCCCAACATGGACAAGGAATTCTTGGTATGCACGGATGCATCCAAGGAAGGTTTAGGTGGATTTTTTATGCAAGAAGGTCGAGTGATCACTTATATTTCAAGGAAATTGAGAAAGAATGAAGAGAACTAAACAATGTATGACATGGAGTTATTAGCAATTGTATATTCCTTGAGAGATTGGAAAATTATCTGATTGAACAAAAATTCAAATTAAATACAGATCACTATGGATTGCAGCATATATTTACATAGAGTGACTTGAACATGTGACAAAGGTGTTGGTCATAATTACTTAGAGAATACGACTTTGAGATTACTTACATTAAGGGAACGATGAACAAAGTGGTAGATGCGTTGAGTTGGAGACCACACATATTCTTAGTAATATTGCTTAAGAAGAATATTCAAGAAGATATTCTAACTTTACATATAGACGATGATTGTTACAAGGATGTTAAGAATAATTTTGGACAAGATACTATAATGGTACTGAAGTATAAAGGTTATTCATTAGACAACAATGGATTGTTGATATTTAACAAAAAAAATTACATACCGCCTAACGACGAATTAAGAAGTTTTATCTTAAGTAAAGCACATAGAACAATGTACATGGCTCATCCGAGAGTCAGGAAGATGAAATCCAACCTTAATCCTTTATTCTTCTAGAAGGGAATAAAAGAAAACATATTTAGTAATGCGGCGATATGTCTAGAATGTCAGCAAGTGAAGGATGAACATGGACATCCAACAAGATTGTTACAACCACATGTTATTCCATAATCAAAATGGGAAGTCATTTCGATGGAATTTATCATTAGGTTGCCACTAATGGAAAGGAGGCATTATTCAATTTTCGTGGTAGTGTGACACCTTCGATAGAATCCACACCATAAGGGTCTAACCCTCAGGGAGAAGAGAATATTACTGAGCCGACGTAGGCTGATGTAGGAGATATGGTAGTTATGATGAGATCCTTCTAGAGGATGTTAAAGGAATTGATTAACCTCCTCGATCGAGATGAGGGAAGAGTGTCTGTACCCAATGAGGGTTCACAACGCACTCCAACTAGTATTAGTAGTTCTCACAGAGAACTCAAGAAGGTGAAGTTTCTAGAGTTCATGGGTGCCATGGACGACTCATCCACCAAGGCATGGTTGGAGAATATGGCGATGTTCTTTTCACTTTTTGATTACACCTCCAACATGAAAGTATGCATGGTGGTATTTCAAATGAAGGGTAGTTCTCTTATGTTGTGGAAGACACTCCTTCCTCAACTAAGCATCATCATTGAAGATGTTTCGTGGGAGCTGTTCAAGGAACGGTTCCACGGTAGGTAGTTGTTCGAGGAATTCATTGAGGGTCAACTTAATGAGTTCAATGCCTTATGACAGGGTGGTCATATGGTGCCAGAGTAAGAGGCCAGATTCATGGATCTAATTAGGTATTCTCCACATCTAAACAGAAAGAAGTTAAAGGTCAACAAGTTTGTGTTTGGCCTTAACTTAAAAATTCGTGCGAAGGTGACGATTCTAATGCCTCAGACATTTAACGATGCAGTTTAGAAGGCCCTCATAGGTGAGGAAGTGTTGAACAATGGGATTCAAGGAAGGAATCCTTATAGAATGACTAGACAGTTGTCATCGGGAGCGTAGTAACATCAGAAACCATCCAGACAGACTTCAAGAATCAGGTTTGAGAAGAGAGCTATGAAGGTAAGCTGCGACAATCAAAGCACAATATTTATGGCAAAGAACTTTGCTTATCATTCAAAGAATAAGCACATTTATTTAAAATACCATTTCGTAAGATATAT
>SNQJ01S0021360.1:21717-32927 GCA_010110895.2 Picea sitchensis
CTAGGATTAGTGTGGAAGTGTCCTGCATTTCCTAACACCTCTCAAACTTAGTATCACTCTCTCTCCTCATATTTTATCTCTCTCTCTCTCTCTCTCTATCTCTATCTCTCCCTTCCTCCTTCTCTTTTCCCCTAGTTCTTCCCCCCTCTCTCTTTGTCCATCTAAAGGCAAGGCATGTCTCACAATGAATAAAGAATATGTGCAATAGAGAAATGTAGCCTCACCTCTAAGGTGAGTGTTAATTTTTTGTTCTCCTTCCAATGGATTACTTATATGAGTACTTATATGAACATGACCATGACCTATACCATTAAATAGACCTAGACCATCACCTATACCCCCTTAGCTCCATCTAAGCCTACACATAGCCTATACTCTAATTCTTCTTCTCTTATTCTAGGATTAGTGTGGAAGTGTCCTGCATTTCCTGACACCTCTCACACTTAGTCTCACTCTCTCTCCTCATTTTTAGTCTCTCTTTTCCTCTCTCTCTCTCTCTCTCCCTATCTCCTTCTCTTTTCCCCTACTTCTACCTCCCTCTCTCTCTGTCCATCTAAAGGAGAGGCATGTCTCACAATGAATAAAGGATATGTGCAATAGAGAAATGTAGCCTCGCTTGTAAGGTGAGTGTTAATTTTTTTTTCTCCTTCCAATGGATTACTTACACGAGTATTTATATCAACATGACCATGACCTAGATCATTAAATAGATCTATATCATCACCTATACCCCCCTAGCTCCATCTAAGCCTACACATAGCCTATACTCTACCCTTAACATCATGCACACCCAAGACCTAAGTGCAGTATGCCTACACCTCTTGTTTTATAATGATATTTTTTGGATATGACCGTTCACCTAAGGTTTAATAATGATCTCACATGATTTAATGATGATTATGGTATGTTGATTATGTTTTTTTATTTTAATATAAGAATAATATTATAGTTGATTTGATATTGTCTATTCAAAATCAATGTTTGAATCCCTCTCTATATTCCACCTCTTCTACTCTCTCCATCCATCTATTTATCTCCCTCCTCCCTCCCTTTCCCCCCCATCCCCCCCTTCTCTCTCTCTCCCCCCATCTAAGTCCCCTCCTCTCTCTCTCTATGAATATCTCCTCCTTTATATTCCCCTTTTCCCTCCCTCCCACTATCTCTACCCTATTTTTCTCCTACATATACCACCTCTTTCTCTCTCTCCTTGTTGTTAGTCCCACTCTCACTCTCTCTCCCACCTATCTCTCTCTCTAAACCCCCCTCTTGGGATTCCTCTCCCACCCTATCATACTCTCAAACAATCTGTCTCTATCCCATTCTATCCTCACCTCTTTCATATAACCCCCACTCTCTCTCCCATTGTATCATCCTCTCTCCCTCACTCTCCCCACCTTGTTCTCTTTTCATCTATCTAACCCTCCTTCCTCTCACAGATCTTGATTAATCCACTCACATAAAAAATATTACTTTGTATATTCACAAAATCAAAGATTTGTTGATGCTTGAATCCGTTAGGACTGAAATGGAAACCTTACAAGGATATATATTCCCCTACGTTTTTATAAAGGTGGTACTCCTCTGTGTTTCAAGATATTCTTGGGATTCTAGATTTTCAAAATAATATAGGACTATGAGAAAGTCTATTGTGATATTCAAAGAAATATAAAGATCTCAGTAAATTGTTTTTTTTTTTTTTTTTTGAAAGAGAGTTCCTGAGAGATGAAAAATAACCTCACACTTCAAATATTAAAAAAAACAACAAAATTTCCTCACATCTATCATAGTTAAACTAACGATTTCTTATCGCATTAAATAAAATAAAATGGTCTGCATGCATAAGAAAATTTTAATAGAGTAAAAAAATGTGGAGCTCAAATAAAGAAAATGATAGATCAATCGCAAATATTTTATACTAAAAAATAAGAGTTATAAAACATCGTCAAGACTGATCCCAAAATAGTTCTCTTGGGATTTCTGAAAAATATAGAGTAAGTTACAAAGATTTGAAATTTAAATGTGTTTGTCCTTAGGACTAGGATTGGGGCTCCCACAAACCATAAAGAAAATATAAAAATCAAGTAAGTTGTGGAAAGAAGATGGAGGGCGATGACAGAGTAGAAATACCTCGAAAGAAGACATGAAGGAGTTATCATATTTTAGTTAAACATTTCTAGTCAAAAAAGTAGAGTAACTGGATGAAAACCTGATAAACAAAGCAATATGTGATCAAGATAAACTTACTATGATGATCTCTCCCTCATTCACTTGCTTGCTCCTGTCCTTTTATTTTCCTCATTGACGGTTATAGGAACTGTCTCAACTGTTGCGTCTTGGCCTTATTTATTTAATTTATCAATTTCCTTTTAAAACCAATATTCAATGTAGTTTTTCATTGGTGCAACATCTATTTCATGCCCGATTTTGATATTGAATAATTCACCTTCCAAGTCTCTTAATTCATGAGAAATGCCATGTATTTCCTCCTTAATATCTTGATTCTTCACATAATAATCAATGAGAAAATTATCTATCTCTTCTTCATTATATTAAATTATGCCATAAAATTTCTCAATTGATAACCCCTTTAATATCTCAACTTGTTCATGAAATTGTTTCTTTGTCATAAACATTGAATTGAGAATTAAATTAGGGTTTTGTACCTCATCATTTATTCCTTCCAGATCTACCTCTATGAGTCTTTTGAACAATTCTTCTCTTTTTAATATGGCTTTGTTGCATTCTTGGACATTGTTATTCAAATTCTTGATTTTTTCTTTCCAACAAGATTTCAACTATTTAATTCGACTTGGAGAAGGCAGATACTCTTCTCTTCTTTTCAACTCTGTCATGTTTGAGACTTTTATTCCAAATTCCAAGACAATATCATCGTAAAAATCTTCTTCATTATTTAAATCAGCTTGTAGATACTCATGAAAAGCATTTGTTGTTGAGCCGAAAGAAACAATATTTTTTTATACTTCCCATGCTTCTATTATCAATGAAATTCTTTTTTTAATGTTTTTCTCTACATAAATTCAGACCGTTGTGAGTAAAATAGAAGATCCTTTTAACTTAATAGCGGGTGTATTTGGTTTAACCATTGACAAAGGACTTATCATGATTTAAAGAGGCATTAAGGCATTTTCCAATTCTTTGATCATTTATTTTAACTTAACATTTTCATCTTCCAAATTATCAATAGAATCTTCAAGAGAATCCCCAGTTTCCTTGTGGATTTTGAAAATTTGGAATGGTGGCATGTCCTTTAGGTCAACCTCTAAGCGGGACTTTCCCTTTTTATTCTTCTGGTCACTTCCTTCTACAATAAAGTTTTTAGATTCTTTATAAAAAAAAAACACTTTGAAAAGTGAAGGATTCTTCTTCACTAAATCTCTCATTCCAAACGACTTCCAATAAAGAATTTTGTTGAGCCATATTTTTTTGTTGTTCCATTGTAGGAAATATTTTCTCAATATCTACTTCTAGATCCATGTCCTCCATAGAAAATCTTTGGATGTAATTTGCTATAAGATTATCCTCTTCCTCTTACACTAAATTCTTCCTTTTCTTTCTCACAGGGAGCTTATGTGGACTCTCAATTTTCCCGGGGGGAGAATTCTTCTCTCCCCCTCCACTTGAACTATTGTTGACAACCTTTTTAACTAGGTGGGTTGTTGAAGCATTGCTCCAGGATGTTGTATTCTTGGGAGTAACAACCGGAGATTGAGCACTCCTTTAACTAGGACCTTTTCCCTTTTTATTATAAAAATCATTACTATTGAGTAATGCTTTTAGGTCACCAACATCGTGTACAGGATTACTTTGGTTATTACCTTCTTCTTATTCATTTAATATAGTTTGGATGAAAGTGTTACTGAATCCCACCAAAAGCATATGTCCTACAAATATTTTGTTCGTATCAAATCCTTTTATATTTTTAGCATACTTTAAATTCACATAGTTGAAATGATTTGAAAACTCATCAATTTTATTTATATTTCTGAACACAAAATCTCCAATATTCCATGGCAAGGGAATAAATTGATTTTTCCTTTTTTCATGGAAAAAATGTAGCCAAAAGTTTTATTTCCTTGCCACCTCTGTAATAAATAGTTTATCAGATACATGATACGGGAGAAAAGAAGTATTTTTTTTCGAGAAAAATATCCTTATGACCCTATGATTCTCCATTTGTTCTATTTTTCATTTTTTCTCTAAGAATCTGTTAGCTTGGTCAGATATCCTTGAAGTATTTTCGCCCAAAAACAACCTTTTAAAGACTGAAACAAAATCATTATAAACTTCATAGAAATATAGAGGGGTCTTATGTATCCATAGTGCCTGATACCAAGAGGTAACTGGATCTATTTCACAATTCACCCTCTTAGTTATGTTTAAGTTTGAGAATTGACAACAATAAACAATAGAAAATATCAGGTACGAGGCCATAAATATTTTTTTGTTCTTTTATCATGTGATAACTGGGATGATATTTTGATAGAAAACAATTTTCCCTGGTCAAAGATGGTATGTTCTTGAACTGTAAAATACATAATATATAAAATCATGCAAGAGATATAAGTAGTTCTTTCCTGAACTCTCAAAGTAGTAACAACCATGCGATTTCTTGATAGGGGTTTTTAAAAGACTCAACCTAGATTCTAATTATGTCTTATGGGATTGATGCAGGTTTCTCCAAATATTTAGGTAGGAGGTCAAGCCAATTGTTATGTTTCTTCAAACAAGCTCTGCAGTCTTCTCCTTTGAAAGTAAGCATAAGATTTGGCAGCTTCAACATCTTGCGAAAAACTTGCAGTGAAAGGGAAATCAAAGAATGATCTTGGAGTTGTATTATTCTTTGACTTGGAAAATACTTGTCCACACACCATGCAACAAGTTCTTTACAATAAAAAACCCCAAGAACACACCTAGCGCAAGCGATTCCAAATGCCCAAATTATGTCTTTTTGTGTAGGAGGAGAGGAATAATATGAATATGCTCTTGACCACTATAATTTATGGTCTTCATGACCAAATATATTTAAAGTATCACCACAAAACTATTTTCTAGCTGATGTTTTTTTTTTTTTAAGTAAAAAAGATAGTACCTGCTATATTAAGTTAACAAAGAAACATTGACAAAATACACAGAGATATAGTTGCCCTGAGCCACCAAAAATGTTGTCGTTTTATCGGAAACCAACATAGTTTGGAGTGAAATGAGTCTAGGAAGATAAGCTAAAAACTGTTTTTCCCTCTATCCTTCCCGAAGGAAACCAGGACATATGGCCATAGTTCAAGTTTACATTTAGCAACTGCATGATGAAACAGAAAACAAAATAGCATAGGAGAACTCAGATACCCGGTGACCTGTCGCCCTTGCCTTTCTGCCATGTGGATCTAGCTGGGATGGCGAACGACTGCATGCACATTGGAAATTTCCTCTTTGTTGGAGCGTTGGAGTATGCATCAAGGAGAAAGTCCAGACGTTGTCCCATGAGGAGGACTCTGTGCTCCTAGTCTGCCCTGTGGCCTCAAAGTTCGAACACTAGAGCCAGATGCTCTGCACGGAGGAGTGGGCCATGCAAATCATTATTTCTTACCTTGTATAAGGTTTCATTCCCCACTTCCACATTCATCCCTGCTCTGGCCTCGGTCACGTTCAGTCTTGCTTTGGCCGCATCCACATTCATCTCTACTCTGGTCTCGTCCACATTCATTTATGCACAGGCATTGTCCCGAGCCTCGTCCTCACTCGTTGCCTTCTCAACATGGTTGATGGGGCTGTAGTCACCCATCCACGGTATCTCTTCAACAAAAGAAATTGGGAATTCATCTGTCGACTTTCCCTTCAGACCGCTTTCATCTTGTATTTCAGGCACCATGGCTTGGGGTTCCAGGGTGGTGGCTAAATCCTCCAGGTATGAAATTTTTTCAACATAAAAGGTGGGAAACTTGTCCACAGCGTCTCCCTTCAGACAACTTACAGGCTCAATTTCCATGGTGTGCATGCTACGTTCTGTCCCAAGCTTGACAATAATGGCATGGAGTGCCAATTGGTCGGCTCATGCTCTCTGTCGGAGGATGGAAGTCGCTATTGACAGAGCGTGCTCCAGGTTCTTCCTTCTTTGCCTCTGCTCTTTGTGGGTGTACCAGGCCGAGCCTCAACGAGGCATGCCTTTCTTCCTTGTCATTGCTGATGAGGCATGGATAGAGATGCATAGAGAATGAACCAAAACGAGAATGAGCCAGAACTGCACAAGAGCTCCCCACCAGTGGGGAGGTCCAAAACGAGAGTGAACTAGCTCTGTCCAGGCTCTCCAACTTTCAAATTTCCAAATGACGGCATCGCATGGCTGCCTATTAACCCTGTCATATTGAATGTTGGCTGTGCAAGTGCGTTCGCACGAGGGAGAAGTCCCTCCTCCGTATATTGGTTGTAATGGCCGACTACCATCGTAAATGTGGAGGGGATGGGAAGCAACCTACATCATTTAAGTTGTGGCTTGATGATGAGCCATGTGGCAAGGTGTCGCCGCGTGTCACCCCATCCAGGGCATTTTCTAGCTGATGTTGCCATAGGTTGATGAGAGTATTTCTTTAGTTGGATAATAACCTCAAATAAATATTTTTGGAGAGATGATGATAATTTAATCCCTTGGAAAATGGAGATTTAATTCAATTTATGAGTAATTCCTCGAGCCTTTCGCCATTAATGACGATATTTTCAGAGCCTGAACAACAATTGTTAGCATTAAAAAACACTTAATGCATATTTATAAAAGAAAGAGAATAGTGGGGATGAATGAGAGAGACTTTGAATATGGCACTTTCCTTGAGCCCACGAACCTGGAAATACATGAACTCGTGGTTATGGATGATCAAAAATATGTTAAGTGTAGAAAGGAGGTCGGTTGGAATTGCATGCAGAATGAATAAAATACTTTGGGGATGGAAACTCGTGACAAATATGATGGTCAAAATGTAGATCACAGAACTTGGTGTGCAAAGTGAATATCATAGAACTTAGAGGATCACGACTTTAACCGACGAACCCACGAAATTGAAAAAATGGCTAAGTGTAGAAGTGGACTTATGACATGGGAAAGTGGATGGAGATGAAGGTATACCAGCCCTCCAACCTACGAACCCATTAATAACTGAAATATGACTAATTATGGTAACTAGAAAGGGAGAGAAGAGAGGATAAATAAAGAGGGAAACAAGGGGAGGTGTAGAAGAGGGAAAATAAATGGAAAAAAATAATTCGGGAAGATTGAATGGGGAAGGAAAACCCAGAAACAAGAAATGATATCAACAACTTGCTACAATTGTGGGATGATAACCCCCTTTGGGTTATCAAGAATCCAAAATCTTCATGACCAGGTTCTTCCATCCATTGGTATATGGAGTCAAAAGATAAGAATATACAAACTAAGTAAAAGAAAAATTATGTACAAGGAAATGAGAAAATTTCAGGCAAAGAAACCATTCAAATGTTTCCTATTAACACGCAACATTAACATTTTACCCTTCATATATTTGAGAATATAAGAATTAAAACCCAGGATCGTTTCAATGATGTATGGTCCAACGCAAAGTGCATCGAATTTTGTGTGTATTGATGGTTTCTCCTTAGCTTTGTTCCAGAGTAACGCCAATTCTCCCTTTTGAAAATGATTTACAATTGCAATCTGATCAAAATATCTTTTGATACTTTGTTGTCTCTGAGAAGTTCTTTTCAAGGATTTAATTCATTCTTCCTCCAATTTCAATAACTGGTTATCTCTCTTTTGCATAGGTGAACTATCTTCTACGTCCTCTATATTAACTACAAAATTCAAGGCATTTAGCTCAAGGACAATTGACATTTTTTCTTCTTTCCCATAAACCAATGTGTACAGAGACATCCTAGTGTTGTCTTTTGGAGTCATTATTCTTACCCACAAAGCATCAATAAACTTCAAATACCAATTTCTTTGGTTCTTATCAATAATTTTCTTCAATATATAAATGAGTGTCTTATTAGTGGATTATGTAAGACCATTCCCTTGTGGATACTAATTTGATGACTGCCCCATAACAATCCCATATTCTCCACAAAATTTTGTAAGTTTTGATCCAATGAAAATTGATCCATTGTCAGTGATGAATTTTTCTGGGACACTGAACCTTGACAAAATATTATCTTTGAGAAACTTAATCAACTCTTAAGAATTAGCCCTTTTTATTGCCATTGTTTCTAGCTAGTTTGTAAAATAATCTGTAGTGATGAGGATATCTGTATGTCCTTTTCTTGAATTTATATTTATTGTTCCAATGACATTGAATCCCCATTGGGAAAATGATTGTTCTACATATATAGGTTGTAATGGAATTGCATATTTTTTCATTTTCCCCGAAAATTGTTGACAATATACACATTTACTTATGGTAGCATATGATTCTTTACAAATTGACGACCAATAAAACTTGGGTCTTATTATCTTATGGGCAGTGGTAGTAGGCGTAAAATTTCCACCACATATTCCTTCATGGAATTCCTTCATCATCTTTTAACTTTCCTTGCATCAACACATCTAAACAATATACCATCATAGTTCCTCCTGAATAATATATCAACAATTAGCACATATTGACTCAACTTCATCTTCAATGTTCTTTTCTCTTTAGGGTTCATGGTAACTGGAAATTGTCCATACCTCAAGTATAATACAATATCTCTATACCACTCTAAATATGCCATGGGTTCTCCTACTGAGATTGAAATCACTCCATCCAAAGAATCACTATTTTTAGTGAGCTTACATAAACCCTTTCCTTTAACTAAATTTAAAGGTTTAATTTCAATATTGTATTCTTGAATCTTCTCTAGCCAGTTTTCCCATTTTCCTTCTCTCAATTGCTGATTTAAAAGCATCTTTATAGGAGATGCTGGAACATACACAATTACATGAGAATTTAGTATGTCAGTACAAAAGTGTGCCACCTCTTTTACAAGATATAGGTATTTCTTCTGCAATTCTGAATATCTGAATTCATAATCATGAAGGGTCTTGCTCATGAAGCTAATTGGAAATTCTTCACCCTTGGTATTGATCTAAGTAATTATAGATGCAACAATAGTTTTTGTAGGGAATGAATAAATGACGAAGTCTCATTGAAAACATCTAATATCATTAATAGAGAGAAGAGAATATTGCTAATTTTCTGTATTTTAGTACATTTCTCTCTAGAGAAGAATAAAAGGGAAATCACTAGATATGTAGTGATTTCATTTTTTATATGATTGAAATCTTATTTTTTATTCATGGTCCATTCAAACCTTTGGTCCTTTTTCAACAATAAATTGATCGGCTTCACAATACTTGCATAGTCAAGGAAAAATATTTGTACAAAGTTGAACTTGCCAAAGAGTGATTGGAATCCATTCTTAGATGATGGGGGGTTGAGTTCATTTATATATTTAAAACTTTCTCGATCTATATAGATTCCCTCCTTGCACACAATATGACCCAATAGTGTTCCTTGAGTTACAACAAATAAACATTTCTTTGGATTTAAGGAAACAACATATAACATATACTTGTCAAAACTTTCCTTAGGTGATGAATATGATCGCTCCTTGTTTTTTAGTGTACTGTTAAGTCATGTTTATAATCCACCATGAATTTTCCTATCAATCCCTCAAAATCATGATCCATAGCCCTCTTAAATGTAGCTCCTGCATGTTTTAAACCAAATGGAATTTGAGTATATGCATATGTCTTCCAAAGTGTTATCAAAGTTGTCTTTTCTTTGTCTTTTTCAACAACCAAGACTTGATTATACCTAGAAAAACCATCTAATATCAACATGCAGGTTGATCCCGTGAATTGTTGGAGAAGAAACTCTATGTTAGGAAAAAGATAATTATCCTTTATGCTTTATTTGTTAAGATCCTTGAAATCTACACACATCTGGATTTCCCCAGTTTTGTTTCTTACTATCACAGGGTTTGAAAGCCAACCAGAATGCCTAATGGGGTATATTATTCCATCATTCTTTAATTTGTCCAATTCAACCTTTACCAATGGTTTTAATTTGGGGTTCATTCTCCTTATCTTCTTCTTGATAGGATTTGTCCCTTCTCTCATGGGAATTATATGTTGAAATATTTTTTTATCATATGCCTTCAAATAATCATTGTTAGGACCATACAATGTACCTTTTTGATCACACTTTTTGCTACCTTTACACCCTTGTTTCACTCACATTTAAACTCACATTATCACCTTACCCTATATTTCCAAAGGTATACAACGTCTCTTCTCTCTACTATATGTTTAATATGTTTTGCATATAATTTTACATTACTCTCGTACTTAACCATTGATAAAAAATGTATAAGTGCTGAAACAGTTCAAACTGTATATTAGCATTGAGGCATGTTGCTGAAACAGTTAAAGAACACAACCCCTGTGGCTGAAACAGTCTGTGGACTACAATGATGAAACAACAACTCACATAGAAGAAGCTGCTACACTCTTCGTGGTCAACAATGTTGAAACAACAACTCACACAGAAGAAGTTGTTACACAGTCTGTGGTCAACGATGCTGAAACAACAACTCACACAGAAGAATTTGTTACATAGTCCGTGGTCTACGATGCTGGAAAAACAACAAAAAACTGTTACATTGACCACAACAGTCGCACCGTGAGCTAGCATTCGTTGATTCCTGAGACCAAGTTGCTGAAACAGTCAGAACACAAATCCCGTGGCTGAAACAACCCGCGATTTGCGATGCTGAAACAACATACAACAACAGTAACAAGAAGACAAATAAAGAAGTTGTTACTCCAGCCGCAACAACAAGACCTCACTCATCACTTGTAATAGCATTATGTTGCGGGAGACTAGGATATCCTATTCCAGTTTAGAAAGTCGATCTGACTAAGAATAGGACTCAGATGTACACCTGTAAATTGTTGATCAAATTGTATCGAAGGGATTCTCCTATTTAAATAAGAGGAAATCATCATGAGAGATCATCTTCTGTTTTTACTAAGAAAGGATTTTACAGAGAAGGACGTGTTTCACTTCAGATTGTAATATGATACAGTTGACAGATGAATAAAAGACTGTTCTGAGCATTTCTCTCTAGTTCCTTTCGTTTCAGGGGAATCTTGTGAGAAGGGAGGGCCCACCTTCTTCACAAGATTCACC
>SNQJ01S0021360.1:88736-100436 GCA_010110895.2 Picea sitchensis
ATGCCCAGGTGGAAATGTTTGGTTATATTGAAAATATTAAGCCATTGTTGACGTTGACCAAATATTCCCTTGTACTTTTACCCATTTGGTCATTAAAACGATAGTACCTATCCTATGATTTTTTTCTATGTATACAACTATCCTCATCCCATTGACTGCTGGTAGCCATTGGTCTCTATCGCCCTTGTTTTTCCTGTTGATGAAGAGTGATTGGTTGAGTGGGTTAGTCTCCATGTTTATAAAGTCTTGTGCCTTGAAGTCAACCAAACTCATTGGGTATCCCATTGAACACCATATCATGGTGGAACTCAGTCACTTGGCCTCGAGTTGGGGTCCATGACAGGATGCATTGCTAGTATGTGATGTGTCTGGAAATATGGTGGTCATTTTTGGTTGTGAATGTTTATAATCCTGGCCTACAAATTCTCCTTATTCCTGTCATTGCAAATACGACTACCTATAGAATAAAATCTGCCTTTTGGGGGAATCTTGAATACAGCTACATGTTGGATTGGAAAGGGCCACAAGTTTATTTTATTTCCAGATTTAGATGGATTAAATTATAAAGTGCCCAATCCACTATTTTCCCTTGGTTGACATGCTTTTAATGTTGTTGTCAGCGGACAACCATGTTTTATTAAAGGACAAAAATCTTGATTTTCTTAAGAGAGATTTAATATTGGACGCAACCATTTACATATAATGGCGACAACGTTTTATGACAGTTGTTAATGTGTTGTTGATAGTAACATTGATTATTACACAACGATTATGGATTATCAATAGTTATACATTAATTTTAGACAACGATTTCTCAATTTAATATAGTATCTTTTGCTAGTAAGTGATGAATCTAATACTGACAACGATTTTAATTCTGGAAGACTTTCTTGGCATTGATAAACACTTGATTGGATGGCGTTTGAATAGAGATTTTAAACTCTATGTTTCATATACTTTATACCAGTTTTATCAATTATTTACTCTGCGGTATAATATATATATATATATATATACAAATGTATTGTTTATGGACAACAAATTTAACATCTATGAACAAAGAATTATACCTATGCGAGTGTAGACAACAATTTTTAATTATATACTAACAACAACCTTTATATATACATGTGATTAGGCAGGGATTTAATTTTAATTGTGTACAGACAACGTGTTTTTTACAGACAACACTTTCATGTTGTGGACAACGATTTTCGTGTTGGATATAGTAACCTGTATTAATGGTTAGCAATATGATTTATATTGTTAGGCAGTGCAACCATTAATAGACCGTGATATCGCATGATATTTACACAACATTATACTTTCATAGTTTTACATTGTAATCGACTCATTGTTATGTGAATAATTTGGTGTTCAGTTGCACTAAAACTATTATATTCGAGGTATAGTTTCAGTTTCAATTAGCAAATTTATAAAATAACAATTTCATAAGATAGAGATATAGTCTTAGTTTTAATTAGCGATATAAGACAATGAATTCATATAGTTTCAGTTTTAAGGGATAACAATATATATACTTATCTGTCATTGGGTTTGGAAAATATTGCAACAAACTTGGTTTTAATAATAATCATTGAATGCGTCCAGATGGGTGTATGGTCGCAATAGAATTTGTTGCGCCAGGAATTTAATGTGTCGTATAAATGTCATAGTCATCTTGTTGACTTGTTAATTGGGTGCTAGGGTTAGTCATCAGGTGTTTAGATAGTCCATTGTTCTCCTAGTGTGTCGAATTTAGCTTGTGTTGAGGGTCTAATTATGTTGTTGTGCCACGGTCGTTTTCACGCCTATAACCTAGCGATGGCATGATTCATGATGAGGGGATAATTGTGCTCCCTAATGGATAGGGGCGAACGATAGCTTTGCCAAAGTCTGTTCTTCCCATTGTGGGTGTTTGTCCGTTGTATTTGTTTTTTTTTCTTGGGTCGTAACGCCTTCATGTGTTTGGTTTTGTGTGGCATAGAGGTTCTAGTTACTAGACGTTGAGGCCATTATATTTTGATTGTGGATGTTGTCCTTTAGCATGTAGGCATTTTCATGTTTATGTCGGTGGGTAGTCATTTCTTTATTTTGACTTATGTATGTTTCAACCAGTTGCTCGATGTGTTAGTGTGTAGAGTCGTTGTTGTCTGTTGCCTGATATGTGTTCGTGGTGCTTGTCATCAGGTGGTGTGGTTTAATTGTTGTTGTCGTTTCCTTCCTGTCTAAAAAAAAAAAAAAATGCACTTTTCGCTTCTCTTGGAGTCGTAATGACCGGGGGTAGTTACATATGGTATCACAGCAGGTTTCGACCCGCAACTTTGAATCACTATGAATTTCGTTGATTTGATTTATGATTATAAGGTTGCTAATTAATTTGATTTGTATTCGTGCAGGTAATCATGTTTATAGGATGTCGCAGAGGTAGATGATGATTTTCTAGGGGAGGAGGCACAATGCCTCCAGTAGCATCCATGCCTGAGGGGTATAACCTATAGGAAAATGAATAGGTTATGGGATAGGAAAAGATAGCGGTGGGCGATGTGGGTGGGCTCATGAATTATTTTCAATGGATGTCTGAGGCATTGATCATCCATTTACAAAGAGATGAGGCCAGGGCACCAACAACCCCTAAGGTTCCACCATGCGCTCCGGTCGGTACTGGTAGCATTCACTGTGAACTCGAGAAGGTAAAAAATTTCGAGTTCTTTGGTGCCCCAGATGGAGCAGCCACCAAGGCATGGTTGGAGAATATCTTGATGTTCTTTTCACTTCATGACTATACCTGCAACATGAAGCTCCAAATGGAATCCTTTCAACTGAAGGGGGGCACTCTTCTATGGTGGAAGACACTCCCACCACAATTGAACATGGTCGCCGAAGACGTGTCATGGGAACTGTTCGAGGAACAGTTCCGAGAGAGGTACATATCATAGGAATTCATTGAGTGTCATCTCACCAATTTCAATGCCTTATGACTGGGAGACTGTACAATGCCCAAGTACGAGGCCCATTTTATGGAGTTGCTTCGGTATGCTCTGCACTTGAATACTAAGAAACTTAAGGTCAACAGGTTCTTGTTTAGACTTAATGTTAGCATACGTGAAAAGGTTAGGATTATGATTCCTCAGACCTTGCATGATGTCATCCAAAAGGCCTTCATAGCAGAGGAGGAGCTTATCAATGCGGTTCAGAGACAGGCTCCAGCAAGACCATCAGGGTAGGTGTCATCTGTTGCACAACAGCATCATACGCCAGCTAGGCACTCACCGGGATATCATGGCTTCCATATAGGATCCACTTTCACTACACCTCGATGACCAATGTATTAGCAACGAAGTCCTTACTAAGGACCACAACATCAACAACATCATCGATTGCAACAACAACAATTTAGGCATGTTCAACAGAGTAGACCAGGATTCTATTCCGGTGGGCTGCCAGCCTCTACTTTGGGTACGAGGAGTACTGGACTGAACTAGGGGTGTTGGAAATGTGGGAAGCCACACTACCAGTGCGACTACCCAATGGAGAGGACTAGATCATATGGATCAGCTGGACCCACTACTATGGGAGATTTGGGCAAGGCCCATCAAATTCATGCAATGGTGAATAACCTCCAGGAAGAGCACCATTCGACTGTGCTCGAGACGCCAAATATTGTCGCTGACAAGACCCTTAGTATTTTGATAGATCTCGGTTCTACCAAGAGTATCATTTCAGTTGTAGTGCTAAAACTAATTAACGTAAAGGCAGTCGAACATGATGATTTTAGCTTCGTAGACATGGATTTGGGAGAAAAACAAAAGGTTGGAGGGAAGGTTACAGGTTGTACCCTTAACCTGGGAGAGTTTGTCACCAGGGAAAACCTGTACTTCACGATATTAGGATCTTATGACGTCGTGATTGGTATGGTCTGGTTGGAATCGCATGAGGCGATACTCAACTATAAAATGAAATAGTTGAGCTTGGTTGATGATGAGGGATAGAGATGCATGATTGTAGGTCAAAACCAAGGAATTTCCCTGAGTTTCATCTCTTCCTTCTAGCTATGGAAGAGCATGCACAAGGGGTGTAATATTTATGTGATCCTTGCATTAAATGAAAAAGTAGTAGCGGAAGGTCTAGAACACCTTCTGGTGGTGAGAGAGTTTGCGAACGTCTTCCCAGATGAGTTACCTGCGATGCCACCGGAGAGGGAATTGGAATTTACCATAGACCTAACACCGGGGATTGAACAGATAGTAAGACTGCCTTTTCGTATCTCGACCCTGGAGTTACAGGAGCAGAGAATGAAAATGAAGTCCAGTTTCCAGACCTGAGACTTATACATCCATGTGTGTCACCATGGGGTGCACCTTTTATTTTCATATGAAAGAAGGATGGTTCGTGGAGACTCTGCATTGACTACCGTCATTTGAACAAGGAAACGATCAAGAATCAGTACCTGTTGCTAAGGATAGATGATATTTTCGATCAGATTAAAGGCGCGATAGTGTTTTCAAAGATCGATTTGCTATCAGGGTATCACGAGTTATAGATCAAGGAGGATGGCGTCCCTAAGACCACTTTTAAGATGAGTTTTGGAAATTATGAGTTTACCATTTTACCTTTTGAACTAACAAATGCCCCTGGGGTATTTATGAGTTTGATGAAGGGGTGTTCAACGAGTACTTGTACAAGTTTGTCCAAGTATTCATTGATGATATTTTGATTTACTCTTAGATGATGGAGGAGCATGACGAGCAGTGTCTACAAGACAACAAATTGTATAGGAAATTGTCTAAATGCTCATTTTATCAATTGAAGATTCACTACTGAGGGAATGTCATCTCCGACGAAGGTATCGTCGTGGATCCAACAAAGGTCGAGGCTATTATGGAATGGGCTACACTGACGAATTTCTCGGAAATGCGTTGCTTCATGGGTTTAGTAGGATACTATCGACGGTTCGTCGAGGGATTTTCGAAGATAGCAAATCCGATCACGAAATTGCAGAAGAAGAACAAGAAGTTTGTTTGGAATCAGAAATGTGGAGAAGCCTTTTGGAGGCTCAAAGATATTTTTACAAAATCACATATACTAAAGGTCCCTGAAATGGACGCGTATTTCTTGGTATGCACGGACGCATCCAAGGAAGGCCTAGGTAGAGTATTTATGAACGACGGTCGAGTGATTGCTTACATATCGAGGAAGTTGAGAAGGCATGAGGAGAACTATGCAACGCATGATTTGAAGTTGTTAACCATTGTTTATGCCTTGAAGGTTTGGAGACACTACCTTATTGGATGAAAAATTGAACTAAAAATGGACCACTGTGGACTACAACTCATATTTATGCAAAGAGACCTAAACGCGCGACAACGACATTGGTCGGAATTTCTTAGAGAGTACGATTTCAAGATAGATAACATAAAAGGAACAATGAACCGAGTGGCAAATGCATTGAGTCGGAGACCACGCATATTTTTGTTGTTTCCTCTTTAGACGAATTTGTGTGAAAATATTCTAACTTTACCACGCGACGATGAATGATACAAAGAGGTCAAGGATTTTATCGAAAAAAACACAATGATGGTACCAAGATTTGAAGGATTTACATTTGACGACGATGGATTATTGAGATTTAAAAATTGAATTACGTACCACTGAACGCAGAGTTGAGGAGTTTGATCCTAAATGAGGCTCATAGAGCAGTGTACATGGCTCACCCAGAGGTCACGAAGATGAGGGAAGACCTTAAACCCTTATTCTTATGGAAAGGAATGAAGGAAAACATAGTCAATTTTGTGGCCAAATGTCTAGAATGTCAGCAGGTGAAGGCTGAACATAGACATCCAGCAAGATTACTACAATCACATGCTATTCCAGACTCAAAATGGGAGGTCATTTCGATGGATTTCATTGTTGGATTTCCACTGACAACAAGGAGACATGAATTGATTTTTGTGGTAGTCGACACTCTGATGAGGAGTTCTCATTTTATTCCTATGCGTACGACATATCAGGCACCTGACATAGCTAGAGTTTTCATTAGTGAGATTGTGAGGTTGCATGGCATGCCTAAGAGGATTATATTTGATCGAGGATCGGTGTTTACCGAATGATTTTGGACTAGTTTCCAAGAGGCATTGGGAACCCAACTTAACTTCAGTACTGCGTATCACCTAGACACAGACGGGCAGACCAAATGAACAAACCAAATTTTGGATGACATGTTGCATATGTACATGATGGACCAACATAAGCGTTGGGAAGAATTCTTGCCACTGGTAGAATTCGCATATAACAACAGTTACTAGAGCACCATTAATATGACACCTTTCGAGTTTCTTTACGGGTGACCGTGTCAGATGCCTTTGAGTTGGGATCGGCTTGAGGATAGGGTCCTGGAGGGACCAGAAGCGATCCAAGAAACGGAATATCAAATGAAAACAATAAGAGAAAGTATCAAAGAAGCACAGGATCAGTAGAAGAGTTATGTCAATGTGCACCGTGTCGACCGTAGTTACGAAGTTGGTGATCGAGTCTTCTTGCGGGTGAATCTGCAAATGAGTTCGATCAAGTTTTGAAAGGGTGCTAAAATCTCTCCTAGGTTCATGCGACCTTTTGAGATTGTGGAAAGGAAGGGTCTCATGGCCTATCAACTAGCCTTGCCTGATTCTTTGAGGTGTATTCATAATGTTTTTCACGTATCTGTTTTGAGAGATTATATTAGTGATCCTACACATGTTATTGATATGAGTTCCTTGCAGGTATCTGACGAGCGTGCACTCATGGCTGAGTTGTTCTGCATCCTGGATCATCGCATTCGAGAGCTACGACGTCGAACAGTAGATCAGGTCAAGGTCTAATGGGACAACTATAGTCTACACTTGGTGACCTAGGAGGATGCATATTATATGCACCAATAGTTTCCATTTGTTTTTTATAGATAGACTTATTATATTTTCATACACATTATTTTGGTACTTATATATTGTGAAACTTCGGGATGAAGTTTAGACCAGGAGGTGGTGTATGCAACATCCCTCTCTTGCGCGCACTGAGAGAACTTATTCTTTGAGGAAACTTGCTTGCAAGTGATCTAGATTATTATACTATTGGACGTTTGATTATGATTATGAGGCATTATGGATACGATGATATGTTATTTTGTGTATTTACATAGATAGGTGTTATTGACTGGATTGTCCTGAGTGTCCAGGACCTTGGACCTCGAGGATGAAGGGGCATAGATGAAACCCCTTGGACTCTGGATCGATTCATGGAGTGGACTATTGGGGATGACATATGTACATCTTATTAGATGTTATGATGATTGATTATTATTGCTGACATGATTTGTTGATGATGCAGGCTGACGATAGCTTGTCGACCAGACTCACATGTGGAGTAGAGGGGTCATGCATGAAAACCAGAGACTTTGAGGGAGAGGTGTGGACAACAGCCCTGCCATAGCCTACTAACACTATCGTCATGGCTCGAACTGTAGTTTAACGATTACCTAGTTCAAGAAGACCCACAATCTCGTGAGGGAAGACTCTGGCAATCACTCCCGATGATTCTAAGGGGTGCGCAATAAGGAAGGGGCCTTATTCCTTAGAGGGCCTTAGTCTCCCACAAGATCACCTGGAAGAGTATTGACTCCAGGGGTTTTTGATGTCTACCAAGTCAGTGAAGAGGTGAGTGGCACCCTTGGAGCACGTAGTGCATCCTGAAGGGCATGTTGCACAAGGAAAAGGGAAAGAGGCGAGTGGCACCCTTGGAGAACGTAGTGTGTCCTGAAGGGCAAGCCACACAAGGAAAACAGAAAGGGGTGAGTGACACCCTTGGAGCACATAGTGCGTCCTGAAGGGCAGGCCACGTTTTTAACTGGTAAGTGAATAAACCTAGACAACCTTAGAATGAATGATGTGAGAAGTAAGATTTAAAAACAATTTTTCCCTAATAAAAATGTTGCCCAACCTAGTGAAATTAAAATCTAGGTCTAAGTGACACTTGTGGTAAAAAATAATAATCATAATTAAACATGTAACGAGAAGGGGGTAAGAAATTCAATTTAATTTATTAAAATCAAATTATATTGGGGGATTAAAATTTTAAAAGGGAAATGATTGTTTTATCTACATATGCTAATTAAATTTTATTAATTAAAAAGAAAAAGGGGGTAAAAGGTGGGTTTTCTACTCTTGCTAATTTGAGTTTTAGTTAAAAAGGGAAAAGAGGGAAACTTAAAAGAATTAGGAAACTAAGGGGAAAAGGAGAAACATAAAGAAAAAGGGAAACATAAGGAAAAATATGAATCTCTAACTTAGTAAGGAATCTTGCCTTTAAGAACTTTCTAATTATGAACTCAACTAGGAATGTAATGAAGGCGTAAGTCATTTAAAATGTGTAAGGGAATTTTGGGACAGCAAGGAGCATTTTTAGGAATGATTTTTGGTGGGTGAGGGAACTAGGAATAATTAAATAATTAATGAAATTAATGAAATTAATTTCTGGTGCAACTAGGGGGATGGGTGACATGTGTACGGGGGAGGTTTTTTTCTGATTAAAATAATGAAAAAGAAATTAAATGAGAATTTGAGAAAAAAAACGTTGAAAAACTCTATAAAAAGGATGGAGGAGGAGGAGTATGGATCTCATCTTTATGCGTAACATTACGCTGCTGAATTTTTGTCTTGACTAAATTATCTTGTGGGAGTTGGGATACCCAGCTCAGGTAACGAGTGGTAGCTCGACCTTGCAAGGCGAGTTGGGTGCTATCTATTCTCTCGTATAGTGTGTGTGGCCCCTTTGCGGCTCGAGGGGCTCAGGGGAAGAAGCGTACCCCTAGAGTTGGCTGGGAGGTACTGATGAGGTAACATCGGTCGTCAGGCAGAGACTGGATGGAGCACGTGGGGGACAAAAAATACTAAGCAGTTGTATTTGGCTAAGGTACGTCGGTTTAATTGTTACTCGCAATGAAATTAAATTTACTCATGTTATTTCTCTGTGCTCGTTTAAGATTTCATTTCCATGCTCTGTCTTGCACCTTCTTTCCTACGGTGTTGTAATACCCTTGGTTGCTTCTTTCTGAATAGATTTCCCTTGGCGAACCCAATTTCTGATTTCAATAACTTATCTGTGTGGGTTTTATTTATTTTTATGAAGAGATTGTGCTTTATATTTCCGCCCTTATCCCTAGGTCATCAATCCATCCCTGAGTAGACGACTAGGAGACGAATCGACGATTGTCACTTCTATGTTTATAGACCTATAGATTCTAATGCCCTATTTTTATGTGCATGGATGATCAGTGGAAGATATTATTGCCCAATTGTCTACAATTACTTATCTTTGAGTTGATTTATTCTTGGTTGAATTATTGTTTTGCGCCTTCTTCTACCTGAATATCTCAACGTATTGTTCATCATTTCTTTGTGCGAACAACTTAATACTCTCTGCATTTTAAATTATATATGGATTGCATTTTTGTTCACTTGAATGACAACATTTATTACCTTTATTTTCTCTGCGTTTGACAACAATTTTGTAGTTTCATTTACCGTGTAGTGGTGGAGTGGTTATTGTGTATAAGGGGGGCGTTTTTACTGTGTAAATGGGGGTGCTTTTAATGTGCAATGGTAGCATTTTATTTTACTGGTGTAATGGTTGAGAGATATTACTTTTATTACTGCGATTTTACCATTTTTGACTGCAATTTAATATATCTGGACAACGATCCCTTCTCCATAGAATTCAACCCCACTTTAACATTTTTTACAACATTTTAATAACCATACTGCCTATTTACTGTGACCGAGAATGATAACGATATATCTTGTTTGTGTTTTCTTTCAAGACTATGTCTACGTTGTTTAAATGATATGGATGTGAGTTACCATAGCACCTTATACCCTGGTGTTTTAATTACAATATGCGTTATTTACTGGGTGATTCATTGACTGTGTTTATTGTTGATTATCATATTATACCTGCATATTTATGAGTTATATATATATATCCCTATTTTGTATACCCAGGTGGAAATGTTTGGCTATATTGAAAAGCTTAAGCCATTGTTGACATTGAACAAATATTCCTCTGTACTTTTACCTGTTTGTTCATTGAAACGATAGTACCTATGCTATGATTTGTGTCTACGTATACAACTATCCTCATCTCGTTGATTGTTGGAAGCCATTGGTCTCTATCGCCCTTGTTTTTCCTGTCGATGAAGGGTGATTGGTTGACTGGGTTGGTCTCCATGTTTATACAGTCTTGTGCCTTGAATTGGACCCAACACGTTGGGTATCCCATTGAACACCATATCATGGAGGAACTCGGACTCTTGGCATAGAGTTGGGGTCCATGATGGGATGCATTGCTAGTTTGTGATGTGTCTGGAACTATGGTAGTAATTTTTGGGTTTGAATGTTTATAATCATGGCCTGCAAGTTCTCCTTATTCCTGTTATTGCAAATATTACTACCTATAGAATAAAATCTTCCTTTTGGGGGAATCTTGAATACAACTACCCATTACATTTGGAAGGGCCACAAGTTTATTTTATTTCCATATTTAGATAGACTAAATTATAAAGTGCACAATCCACTGTTTTCCCTTGGTTGGCATGCTTTTAATGTTTTTGTCAGCAGACAACCATGTTTTATTAAAAGACATAAATCTTGATTTTCTTGACATTGATTTAATATTAGAGACAACCATTTACATATAATGGTGACATCGTTTTATGAAAGTTTTTAATGTGTTGTTGACAGTAACATTGATTACTACACAACGATTATGGATTATTAATAGTTATACATTAATATACACATTGATTTTACACAACGATTTCTCAACTTAATACAATATCTTTTGCTAATAACCATATTGCCTATTTACCGTGACCGAGAATGATAACGATATTTCTTGTTTGTGTTTTCTTTCAATACTATGTCTACATTGTTTAAACGATATGGTTGTGAGTTACCATAGTGCCTTATACCCCGGTGTTTTAATTACAATATGCGTTATTTACTGGGTAATTCATTGACTACGTTTATTGTTGATTATCATATTATACGTGCATATTTATGAGTTATATATATATATCCCTATTTCGTATACCCAGGTGGAAATGTTTGGCTATATTGAAAATCTTAAGCCATTGTTGACATTGAAAAAATATTCCCCTGTACTTTTACTCGTTTGTTCATTGAAACAATAGTACCTATGCTATGATTTGTGTCTACGTATACAACTATCCTCATCTCGTTGATTGCTGGAAGCCATTGGTCTCTATCGCCCTTGTTTTTCCTGTCAATGAAGGGTGTGTTGGGTATGTGTTATATTCTTTGCATGTGTGTGTGTGTGGGTGTGTCAGATACGACAACTGCGTCTGACGATCCGTACAAAAAAAAATTTGGGCGGTTTTTGCTATTTTTAGCGGATTTTGCTATTTTTAGCTGATATGTAAATTAATCCCGGATTAAGGGATTAGGGTTTTGGTATCTACGGAATACCTAAAAACATTGTATATATTGTATGGCGAATGGTGAAATTTGGTATAATGAAAATAAGAAAGGTTTTCCCGGTTGAGGGTTTCCGGTAAAAATCTCTGTGTAATCTATGTATGAGCCATTGATTAATTTCTGTATTGCTTAAGAATCTATATGCATTGCTTTACTTCGCAGGTTTAAAACTTAC
>SNQJ01S0021361.1:0-15916 GCA_010110895.2 Picea sitchensis
GTTGATCAGCTAGGACAAACTCTGCCAACCGAAAGCTCAGGGAGGCCTTAGGCTAAGGGACCCCTCTATCATGAATAAAGTCCTTAGCGCCAAGATCTGGTGGCGTTGGTTAAAAAATCCCAAGGATATCTTGACCAGGCTCTGGAGAAGGAATATGCACCCAATATGGCGGAGAATAACCTAATAAGATGGAATGGGGATAACCCAGGTTCGTTAATCTAGGCAACAACTAAGCAAAATAGACATCTGGTAACAAATCATGCTTTCTGGGAAATCTGAAATGGGAAAATAGCCCTCTTCTGGAAAGATTCCTGGAAACAATGGCCAACTCTAGACCACGAGGACTGGCCTAAGAATATCAACATCCAAGCTACTCACGTGGGCCTGACAAAAGTCGTTGATTACTGGCAAGACAATCCAAAAGAGGACACCTGGAAATGTTGGCACTTAAATAGGGAGCACCTGAACCTAGAGGCACACATGGACCTAAGATCTTGGCAGGAAGAAATGGATAAAAGAAAAATCCCCAAACTTATAGGAGAGGATATCCTACGATGGGAATACTCACCATGAGGCACATTCAACATACGAGAGGCCTATTTCATCAAAACTCACTCAGACCCTCTACCCACAGGGAAGGTTTGGAGCAAAATTTGGGGCCTTAAACACTGGCCAAAAAATACTCTCTTCCTCTGGTTCGTCACCCATTCGAGCATTCTCACCTGGAATAACCTCTCAAAAAGATGATTTGTTGGCCTATCTATCTGCATGCTCTATGGAGAAGAAGCTGAGACCATGAACCATCTCCTCAACACTTTCCCCTACACTGCTCAATTCTGGGATCAAAGTGCGCTAATTATGCGCACCTCGGATCGCAAGAGGGACAACATCATTGACACAATCATAGAATGGAGAGACCAAGTGTTTCAATCTTCCCTTCTAAACTGTATCTGGCAACTTATTCCAAGCTTCATTCTCTGGCAGGTGTGGAAGGAAAGAAATAGAAGTCTCTTCCGGAATGACCACCTTCCATGGCACCACTACTGGAACCAACGTTGCCTCAACATTTTGGAAACTATCAGCCTTCAACATTGGACTGAAAAAGATCTGATGAGCACTCCCACAGAAATTCTGATCCTCCAATATGGGAAGTCCCCCCCAATTCTTGACTCACCTCCTCCCGTCTCTTCTCCTCTCCCTAAAAGCAGCCCCTCCTCTTCGACCCCACCTCGAGCGGCTTCATCAAGATCAATTTTGATGGGGCCTCCAAATGCAACCCGGGAGAAGCGGGATATGGTGTGATCTTCCGCAACCACCATGGACACATCCTTCTCATTAACGTAGGCTCCCTTGTTCACACTATGAACAATGCAGCAGAACTTTGGGGGCTCACCAGAGGAATGCAATTAGCCATTGAGAATAGCTTCACCAAGCTGATTGTAGAAGGCGATTCCCAAATCATTATCAATCTCTTCAGCAGAATCTTAAATGGAGCGGACTCGGAAAGAATCTCACCCAGCTAGAGACTCTCACATGGGCTAAAGACTATAGCAGATCTTTTGCAACCCAATCAGATCTTTATGCCTGCACACATCAGGCGAAAGGTGAACTAAGTAGCGAACGAACTGGCTAATCTGGGGACTAATTGGAACAGACCAGATCTCCTGTGCAAAACATCCCTCAACCCTGCACACCCCATTCTCCAACAATGCATTCATAAGGCTGCGGAAGTGGACAAACCCCCGAATGGGGTGTTAGTGTTGGCCACATGGTGGGATGAGGAGGAGAGAACATGCCAACGCGGTAGGGGACCATGTTTCGGGCTCGTGCGAAGACCCACCACCTAATCCATGCATTTAATCACCTTTATGACATCTGCTACACCATTAACACTGGTGCACCCGACTACCATTGTTGTCTCCTCCATGTCTTCTCCGTTTGCAGGCGACATTAACCCCCTCATGTGTCCTGACCCTCTTGTCCCTCAGCCGCCCAGACTTGGCTTACTCTGGTTTCCATCCTTCATGTTGCTCCTTGCCTTCGGACTTCTCTAGGCTCTCCACGTCCATCCGGGACTCTCTTCTCAGTTTTTCCTTCCATACGAGCTCAGAATGTTGCGGAAAAGAGGGAGGCCCAGGACAGGATCTCCATGGCATCCTCCTTGACCTCGAGTATCTGCTTCTCCCCTTGGCTCGCCCTCTACACACTCCTCACAGCCCGAGATGGAACCTCTCGCCTCCTCCACCCCACCTGCCTCCCGGTTGGAAGGTTTGGTCATCACCGACATCTCGCTCGGATATCTCTCACAATTTCTCGCAGTTCATTTGAATTCCCTAGCCAGCGGGCCTTCTTTTGCACCGGTAGCCTGCCCCTCCTACCCACCCTTGGAGGCGCCACCCTTTCTTCAGAATTCCCAGCACATGCTGCACTCTTCCACCAACTCCATCCCCGACTCGCAGCTGTAGGACAGCCTAGCCATCCTCTATGGGCTAGATTTTGAGCTCCGACAAGGATTGGAGGACCTTCATTTTTGACTGCATCTATTGGATGGGAAAACCTCAACTCTCCTTCAAATAATTTCCACCTTCCAAGGGGCTTTCCACTCCAATCCAAAAGCCATGGTAGCAACAGAGTTGCCCCATGAAGAGGCCATTGATAGGAATGAACAGGTGAAATGGACAGAAGGTGGCAGCTTGGTGCAGGCCACGCACGGGAACAGGGAGGCTGCGACAGCTATGGGTGTCCACTAGCACAATCCATCCAGAGTCACTCTCCTAGCTGCCAACCTGGAAGGGGCCAACTTGGATGATGACATGCAAATGGAAGGGTAATGGATGCCCATCGAAGAGGAACCTTGGGATGCAGCATATCAAGCCACCTAGCTAGGTTATTTACCAAGTGTCTAACCCCTCTATGGATCAGATCTTTTCACTAGTTTATTTTCTTAGTTGTAGCCTAGTCAGATTAGCTCTGTTTATCTAAGACTGTTAGACTATAAAATGCTAGTCTTATCCGGCTGGCTGAATTGGTTTCCCCTTTCTTGGGGCAGTTCGGTAACTACAACACAGTTGTTTTCAATCTTCTACAACTCTGGTCTGGATTTTGAAGGCTCTTTATATATAAAATTTCTTACTTACAAAAAAAAAATATACAAAAAATCCAAACTGCGTTAAAACATTTCAAGTTGGTTCCACGTAATGTTTCAAGTGGGAACCATTAGTGTTGTAGGAGAATAATCACTCTTGTAAACTTTTTAGTATGTAAGATTTAGTACCTAGGAAAAACGTGATTTTGAAAGGACCCAACCATAATTTTTGAAATTTTGAGACCATTAATGGTCCTTTAGAGTATATGATTAGATCATCAAGATAAACATGAACGATTATCAATTCGTCACGAGTTGTCTGTATAGGTATTTTAAAAGTGGTACTTGCATCAGGTAAGCCAAAAATCACACGTTCATAAGTCACGGTACCCCAATTTGTGATAAAGGTGGTTTTGTAAGCGTCTTCCCTTTTTACCTTCATTTGATTGTAACCCAAAAAACTGTCAAGTAAGGGCCTCATATGTGACCTTAAAACTTGTTGCAAAATCATTTCCATATTAGGATGAGGGAAGGGATTTTTCATAATAGCCTGATTGAATCTATGAAAATCAATGCAGAAGCTAATATGATCAGTGACTTTCAAAAGAGGTACCAATTTGGAAACCCATTGAGGGTATTTGACCAGAAAGGTGATTCCAGTGTTCAAGAAATTTTCCAACTCCCTTCAAATAGTTTCTTTCAATGCAGGGTTAATAGGTATTTGTTTTTTCCTAACTGTTTTTATGCCTTCCTTGATGGGGATATCATATTGTATAAGACCAGGATCAAAACCATGAAGATCCTCATAATACCAAGCAAAAGCATCTTGAAATTCACCAAGTATCTTTGAAAACTTCATTTCCTCTTCATCGGAACATTGGGCACCTATTTTAACATTATTTGGAGACTAGGGTGTCCCAATGTTCAAGGATATGGTTTCACCCACCTTCCTTTTCGACTCCTCTTCTTTTGTTTCTCTCTATTGCCTACATCACTCAATGAAAACGAAGTCTCTAGAGGAGCCAATCCTTTAGGAATCTTGTTATCTTCTATGGATATAATTTCCTTGGGATTAAAAGGTTCATTTTGAATGAAAGAACATATGATCTCATCGTTAGGGAATACCTATCAAGATTCTATATTGTCAGGGATATGTGGACGATATAGAGATTGAAAAGTACAATTAGGTCCATGTGGAAGCAGTTCTAGATTAGGAGAGGCCGAAAAAACATCTAATCAATCAGCCATTGAGTCCAATTCCCTCTTAACATGGGTGATGTTGAAAGATAATAGGTTCGACATAAGTGCCTAAACAGTTTAGGTATATTGTTTCATCAAACTGTTTCTAGGAGAGTAAATCTTACGTACAAGGTTCACAACAAGCTCAAAATATCCAAAAAATGAAAGGTGACCACAACCAATATTATAGGTGTTTTCAATGCCTAATAATAAAGCTTCAAATTTAGTGATATTGTTTGTGTAAGAAAACTCTAACCTGTAATAAAATTTATGAATTTTTCCCACAGGAGAAATCAAGATAATGCTAGCTCTGTTACCTTCATTAGAGCATGAACCATGAAATTGCATGTGACACATATCATCATCTAAATCAATTTGTTCCAAGGGAATTCTATCCTCCTCAGCAAATATGGAATACACTCCTAGGTCCGTTTCGACATAGATTACATTAGGTTGTGGGACACTCTCTATGTACAGTGAAATCCTTCCCTCTCTAAGGAATATAATGTTTTTACCATTTCGAGGAACGAATAAATGTGTTCCATAGAGTGAGAGTTATACACTCGTTAAATCTTGCCAATATCTCCCCAAGATGATTGAGTAATTTATTACTGGCATATCAATTACCTGAATACTAAGGGTTGTCCCTATTTCAGGGTGTGCACACAAAAATAAGGTTACATATTTAATATCACCTATGGTTGTTTGTTGTAGGATATTATAGGAGAGCATGCTTTTGGCATTTTCATTTGTACAATACAATCCTAACTCTTCCATAATAATCTTCGACATCACACTTGGGCTCGAACTTCCATCAATGAGGCAACAATGGGCGATTTTATTCAGAATATTTAGAGAAATATAAAAAGGGGGATTTTTTACAGGGTATATAAAGTTATGTACACCTACCTTATTTACAAACAAATCCTCTTCGTCCACATCTTCAGAGAGGTTGGCTATAATGAAAGCGTTTCCTTCCATGAATTGTTTTAGATGCCTCTATTGTTCAGGGATGACAACCATGTTAAAAAGGGTGGCATATGATTTAATGATGGCCAATTGATTCATAATATTGTATTTAGAAGAGGGGAGAGGGGGATTTGTTTCTTTACTATCATGAACCTTAGGAACCTGAACCATAGCAGCTGTTGATGATGAGCTTGGGCTATAAGAATTACGGGAAGGATCATATTTTTCTTTTGGAGCGTAGGATTTGTTCCTAGTATTGACGATCCTGACATCCTATGGATTTGCAAAATCTAGGACAACGATGGTGGTTTTTGGTCTTTTACCAAAGACCCTATCTCCGACACTCTTCCTTACCTCACATGTGGCTTCCTCATGGTGTTCCTTGCAAAAGTTACACCAACTTCAAGGGAAAATAACCTTAGGCTGCAAATGATTTTCAATTGGGTTTCTAAAGGGGAGTGTAGAAGAGGATGAAGCCCCAGGGGTTAGAGGAGAGACATTTCCCTTTCTCTCATATGCTATCATACAATTATTCATATCTTGTACTAGTTGTAAGAGGGCAGACATGTCTGCTTGTTTAACTGATTCTCATTGGGGAAGACCTATTCTTTCAAGTTGTTTTTCATACTCTAAACAAGTATGCAGAGAGGATATTTTTCCTCACGCCTATGATCATAGGGGGAAGGTAATGCATGGTAGTAATGCATGAAAGAGGCCCGGTTCTGAGGTCGAATGAGTTCATGGATTTTATTGTATAGATTATTGCAACGCAAGTTGAAAGACTTGATGGTATCACCATCCTTATAGGCGATGTTATTGTACTCTCGTAACTTCTTAGCTAGGATTTTGGATTGTCAATAGGTGGATTTGAAATAATAGACTAACTCCTCCCAAGTTGATATATTCTTAGGAGGAAGGTCAAATAAATAGGCCGCAGCGTTTGCCTCCAATGAATTGATGAATAGGCGCATGAAAGTATCGTTCTCATTTGCTCCTATGTTGTGACAAGCAATAGAAAATTCCACCAGGTGTTCATTTGTAATGACATTATTATTTCCTGAAAACCTACAGAGGTTCTCTTTGAACTTAGGAAGTGGACGAGTAGTAGCTGCTAGGTTAAGAGGAGAGGACACATGCAACAATGTGGTTGTGGCATCCTCTTCAAATTGAAACAACCCATAATGTTTAACTACTTTTGTGGGATTTGTGGTAGATTGGACAAGGATATGGTGGCAGTATCAGCTACCAATCACTGATGGCATTGAAGACTGAGAGGAGGAAGCACTTCCAGTGCCACCAGAGACACCACTAGATGTCATCTTATGGATTATAGGTGAGGGTTATAAAGACGAGCTGGATGAATTGGACAAATTTCTCCTTAAAGGACTTTGTTGGATCGATAACACAACATTCATTCTTCCTATTTCAATAATAGGATTAACTTCAGGTGATAATCCTCTTCTTCTTCTAAAAACATGAGAGTCCAAGGACATGAAAGTAAGGACAAAAATGAAGGAACAAGAAGGTTATTGTTGATTTCTATGTTGTCTGTGTCTATCTTCCCAATGTTCTTGGGCACTAATATATTTTTCATTTGATTCCCATGAATGATTAAGCTTATCACGAGTATTGGCAGTGTTTAAAATGGTGTTGAACAAATTCAAAGCAATGTTGGTATGATCTTGAAGATCAAGCTCAATATTGGGATGCCTTGCAACAGGCACATTCATTAAGAAAAAATTAGTCAAAGAATCAATATCAGAAAAATAGATGTATTCGATGCTAATCAAGCATAAAAATTAACCAGAGAGATATTGAAGATCTCCCCAGTATGGTCACCAAATAAATGTTGAGGAAAAGATATGGAATGATCTTACTCAAACATTTTCAGATACTTCTTGGCTAAAGAAAGATAGATGGGAAATAACCATATGTTTATAGCAATCAAAATGGATATCCTAATTCACAAGTATTGTTTACAAGTGCTTAGGATGTTTTTTTATAATCAAAAGCTTACTGAATTTTTTTAATTTTTTTTCTAATTTTCTGAACATATTAGATGCTGAAATAAATATAGAGACAAAATTGAAGACACCAATTCAATAATCAACACATATGAGACATAAATAAATCTTTTATTTCATTCCAATTCATCATAGAATCGTTCTCTTTACAAAATTTCCTAAGGAAGTTTTGGACCAAAGTCAAACTTAGACATCCCCGATGAAACATACAAAAAGACTTCTGACAGAAAATAAAAAAACTGAACTTGAAAAGATGGATTAGCTTGCCACAAATCATTCCCTACTAGACTCTGCACAATAGCCTTTGTCAGTCATGAAAACTAATTCGCAAATAGACAAGTCTACATAGACTATCAAAGATAGATAAACACCTATGAAAAACTAGTGTCTGAGTGTTGTAATTCAACCCCGAATCTTGTTGTCTAAAATAAGACTCTTCGATCACAAAAAAAAATTAGCCTTCTAATGAATTAAGGAATGAATGAAACTAAATTATCTCAACAAAAACTCAAAGAGAAAACCTTAGTATGCTTCTCCTTCTATCCTCCTCTTCTTCCTCCCTTTCCCTCTTCTTTTAAACAAATTAAAATTGGTTGAAGTAGTTGAACTAGTTCATTAATTAAGTTAACTAAAACTCAACCAACTTTTAGTGAGGGGGAAAAGTAATAGATTATAATAAGGGTTTTTAAATAAATAATAACTAGTAGGTGGGACCCCTTGTGACTCCCTTTGGCTTTTAAAAATCATAACACAACTAGTTAATTAAAAAAAGCATCCCTCATTGTGACTCCGCTCATCATATTCATATTTGACAATTTATCTCAATGATATTTGAAATTATTTCCAAAACATATTACTCATATATAAAAAAAAATAACATGTTGTCCAAAACTTCTGAAGTCAACTTTCATCAACAATAAATAAAATAACGCTTAAAATCCATATTTTCCACTTTGAGGGGCAATCCTTCCTTTGTTTTTGTTGTCACCTTTTGATCTTTGAATTTGCCTTAGGTTGTGCTCAGCCTTTAGGCCTRATCTCATTGATCACGTGAGACCAATCATYCCTTAAATGCATGAGGGAGGACACAAATTTATCAGAGCCATTGGAGGGTGAGGAAGGGGCATCAATGGATTTTCCTTTGTCAGGGGCATGGTGGGCCTCGATTTTCAACCTTTTTCTCGCATGGGAAAAATTAACTGGTGAGTGGACAAAGGAAGCTTAGACAATCTGATTGATGGGTGGAGGAGCATGTAAAGGAAAGTTAGGCCAGCCATGATGTTGGGAGACTATTGGGTGGACAATCTCTTTCCATCCATCGTTCTCAGGAAATTTAGGTTGTACTGATACATGAGGATGCACGGGGACACCAGGGGCCTATGGGGCTTGTAAGGGAGGCCTTTCGGGTATAGGTTGGACCACTCATTTCCCAATCAATTTTAAAAACCCAACTTGAAATAGTTGGCCTAACTCTTGCGAGTCATCATCAAAGTGTATGGAGAATCTTGGCCTTCTAGAGCCCCTAATCCAATCACCTCTTCCTCGGTTACCTCTGCCATGACTATCTCACCTAAAAAATCTCATTCCTGTATGCATGATTGATTAGAAAATAGTTTCTTTAACAACCATGCATGACAACTCTTTTAAAAATATGAAATAAATTTTGGCTCAACAACATATCAGACTCATGCAATCCAATCCATACGAATTGTTTAATTGTTATCAATGAGTAGGGATGAACAAAGGTTATGGGATATGCAAGGTGTTGTATTGAATGAAAATTGTTAAAATGAGGGGGGAAGATCATGGTTACTTCTCAGAGACAACAAACAATCAACTCTAATGTAAACCAAAGAACATATCACTGTAATCCATCCAAGAAATTGCGATTTCAAATTGTTACAATACTGAATTCCTCTTAATTGTAATTCAATTTTAGGAACAAGGAGTGGATAATGAATATGAGAAGGTGAGGGGATTGTAATTAGCGAAAACTGAAATAATGGTAATGGAAAAGAGAGGATATTGTTCATAAAACCAATTAAGTTATCCATAAAACAATTATGTATTTAATGGAAACGTTTCAACACTAACCAAACAATTGTTGTAATCAAGTAAACAATGACTGTGTGTAATTTAACCATTACTGTGTATTGAATTTCTCATTGTTCAAGTTTAAATCCATAACACTTTTAATTAACCACAGTGTCATCATACTCAAAATAATATGCCTTCCAAGACAACCTGTAAAAGAATTATGTTTACTCTCACTTATTGTTTTAAACATTTAAAACAATTCCAATAAACACAAAGTCATTTGTATTGACTCTATTCAATATCCAAACCATCAACCACTGTCCCTGAATCATCTCCTGAAATCAAACAAAGACAAGTTTTTTTTTTTTAAATAGTGCCTTATTCCATTCCTCTAATCAATTTAACATTTAAATTGTAATGAAACCATACTATTATAAAACCTATGCCCATCTTTGATATGATGCACGATATTCATAAAACATACACAACAAATAGCCAAGTCACAACTATCACGATTTTAAATTGCAATAATATCGATTGGCAATTAAAACACACAGTAACAACAATCATCATTTCATCTTATACCATGTTGTAGGAAACCCACATAGAGCAACGCACAATGAAAGAAGCATCATTGTAACATAATCAACTATAAAATAATGTTGGTTTAACAATACAATTGTTGCAACAAAAGAGACATCGATTGTGTACCCAAATCCATTTCTCAAATCAACCAATTAAACATGTTGAGCTATCAATTCAATTTTCATCATAAATAATGCAGGGACTATCTACCAATAATAAAAACAACTATCAATGCTATTAAGAGAGACAAACCAATAATCGCCACTGTCGACGCTACTCCACCAACTCAAAACAGTCAAAAATATGCATGAGTTGTTTATTATCAAAAGAGACTTTGAATAATCAAGGGTGGGCTCTGAGTAATCAAGGGTTAGCTCCGTGGAACCAACACAGGGAGACTAGAGTTGACCACCAACAACAGGTGAGAACCCTTTGAGACAACACGATCGACACACATGCCATATAACCAATAGCTTGCAAGACAGGGTGATGGCTTACCAAGTAAGAGAAATTATGAATAGAGGAGCATAGGCTTCTTACTGGCCTGCGATAATATCGAGAACACGTAGGGCATAACCCTTGTGGCCTTCCCCAATCAACTTGAATCATATTGATATAAAAATAGAGCCATGAAATAGCAACCAAACCTAAATCAATCCCCTTGACACAATAGCCATCATAACCAACTGCGCAAATACCAATAATATAAACGAGCCCACAACCAGATGAAACAATATAAAGTGACACAATGTGGTTCGAAATCAAACCTAACAACCCCATAACAACAAATATGACTGGGTATGGTGACAAGAATTGTGTGGAGATAGCCAACAAGTGTGGACCGAATGAACTCTCCAATAAAAACCCATAAAGACAATAGAGAGCATTCATGGCTTCCACTACTCAGAAAAATCAATGAAATCATGACCTCAACCACCGAGTTTCCATTTGCAATGAAAATCACACAACAAACCATTCCACAGAAACACCAGAGTTCACATAATTGTCAGCCTTAAGAAAAACACAGACCAATACATCACCGATCCAACATCTATTTCATAAACAGAGCGAGTTGATTGATGGAGAAAAAAAATGCATGTAATAAAATAGTCTTAAAAACACGATCTTGGTCAAGTAGCTCTTCTCTCACCTAAAAATCGAAGCTTAACCACAATGAACACCAATTGAACAATAGCCAAGCTAGGTTGATGGCCAGCGGGAGAGGTATGGAGTGACGTGGAGTAAATGCACATTGCTTCCATCATCTACTCATTCAATTACGTAGTACACGCGAGCCAACCATCCATTAATCCATTCAATTAATCTATGCATCGGAACTAACATCCATCAATTGCCAATTGCACCACCCTATATCTCACTAACCATTGCCAACCATACCATAACACATATCAATGTGCCTTTATATAACTCAATACATCATATAGCCACTACAATGGTTATCTAGGAATAACAATAATCCTCTTAATTTCATTTGCATATAACGTAGCATAACATAGTTTAGGATAGCTCCTCTAGATTTATTCCATATTTCTTTCATATTTTTTCATAATAACATGTGTTTTGTGCATGTGTAACATGTAATAGATCATGGCACCAATAGCATTGAAATAACAGTTCATATAAGCCATCATGTCATTGAATTGAGACTTTTGAGTAACGAAACCCACACATAGCATGCATTATCCATCTTCTATTTGTCGCAAATAGAACCAGTAATTCATCATCTATCATGTAGAGCCTTGTAAGCATCATCGAACAGTAGAATAAAATGTATAACACGATTATCTCTGATCTCCCAATCTACAAGGGGGTCCCACCTACTAGTATTATATATATCATTATCTTACAATAATATACTTTTAGCAATACTTTGTGGGTGAAATCCCCATTGTGATTTTTATCGTCAAGACATACTTTTATACATTTAATTTCCCTAAATCTTATCAATGTTCTATTAATATTGTTGGTTACGTGTACATTATAATATAATCATACTTTTCATCCCCGAACCATGGCTGAGAGGTCCCATAAACTTATATATAATGTGAAAAGACATAAAATGATACAATATCAAACTTGTGCCAATATCTAATGAATGGCCCATAAACCCTAAAAACATTTAGTAGGTTAATATAAACCATAATTAGAAAAAAGATCATTAAAATGAGAACATTCTACCCTATCAAAAGAGGTCAGCATGTCCACTTTGATGGAATTGAACCGAGGTGGGGAAGATAGCAAACATGCTACTCAACCACCCTAGACCATTCTAGCCTTATCACAAGGGACCATATCAAAAGAGGTCAACATGTCCACTTTAAGGGAATTGAACCCAACTGGGGAAGATAAAAAACATGCTACTCAAGCATCCAAAACCCTTCTAGCCTTATCACAAGGGACCAACATGTCCACTTTGAGGGAATTAAACCCTAATGTGGAGGATAGAAAACATGCTGCCCAAACACCCATACCCATCTAACCTTATCACAAGGGGGCAACATGTTCACTTTGAAAGAATTAAACCCAAAAGAAAGAAACCAATTAAACCTACTTCTTTACGTGTTAAAAAAAACATAAGGTGGCAATTTGGAATCAATGCCTTTTTAATTACCAACTAAAACCAAGAGAAACTGAAACCTACGAGTCTAGGCAATGGCGCGAGATCTACTCTACCATCACTTTTGAAATTTAATGAATGAGTTTCATGATTAAATTGAAGTTAAGTTTTGTATTAAAACTTTTCCAACTGTATTTGGGGACATTTTATCACAAGTGTCGCTATGTTATCTTATTACGAAATTTATTTGGGGGACAAATTTTATCACAGATCTGGCTATTTTATCTTATTACGGAATTTATTTGGAGACATTTGATCACAAATCCTCCTGTTTTATTTAAGAAAATAAATTATTGTAATTTGGATTTTATGGAAGAAAGTAAATTATGGCTATGGTGTATTACATTTTGCATATTATGTGCTTGATTGTAATGGGTGTAATTTGTTACACAAATCTTATAATTCTCTATCAAAATTCGTGGATAACTATTTATTGAGTTAAATTCGAGTAGAGTGGAATAACCACTAGATCATCGAAGAAGAAAAACCTAGTTTATACGGAGTTGTAGAGTTTCAGTGTCGGTGTGCATCCATTCATAAGGTTCTAGGATCTCAAAGTTCCAATATCAACATCCATTTCTAACTACCCAAGTTCCAAATTCAACTGAATCAACCTTAAATATCTCAAAAGACCAGTCTTAAAGTATTCCGGTGGCTTTATATTCCAGTGGGTTGTGATCCAATTAATAGATTTGTTAACAAAAATAAGTTCATGAATTAACGTTCTTTCAACTAGACTAGAGTAAACTTAGAAAGGTGCGTTGTTAAGGTGTTCTGGTGGCCGATGATAATTATTTTATCTCCTCGATGGTTCAGAGGCCCATTGGTTGGGTCACAGAGCAAGGGTTGGGTCACAGAGGTTCGAGAGATTTTCCATGTGGGCTAGTGGTCCGGTGTCTCAATGGTCAATTAGCAGAGTGGAGAAGGAGTCACGAGTTTTGTTTGTGGTGGTCAAGTGACCAGTTAAAGAAGTGTTAAAATGATGTATTTTAGGGATTTTAAAGCATATTTAATTGACGAGTGGAAGCAAGCAAAACCTAAGTAGAATTGATAAATGGAATTTAGTCTCTACAGAAGTGATTCAAGAAGGTAGACATTTTAAAACTTGTTTGGAAGCCCTGTGTTGTTGTTTTGGATTCGACGTTTTCTTATTTATTTTTCAAGTCATTCAATGGGTTCGTCTTTCTCACATTCATAGGGAAAAATCAATTATCTTCTAATAATTTCTAGGTAGAAAATTGTGTGCATATAGCCATGTAAAACCTACTTGGTGATGAATACAACGTCACCTTTTCAATTAGATGGCCATATGACCTGTGAGAAACATTCTACACCCAAGTAAGGTAATAAATTTGACCAAAAAATGAGAAACCATCCCACGAAATCGCGAAATCAGCCTATGCAATGAGAAATCAACCCAAGAAAAGTGAATTGATCAAAGAGAGAGTATGAGAGAGTATATGGATCTAAGGAAAGAAAAAAATTCCTAGGAAGGTAGGTCAATGGTTTGAGTAGAGAAAGGGTTTGAGTAGAGAAAGAGAAAATTAAGAACGGAAATTATATGACAATTTTCAATAAACAATTAATGATAATCATGGATCTCACATTTCAATGTAGAATGAATGGTGGGTGTCTGTAATCTATTAGAATTTACCAACTGATAAAGAAAAATGGTTTTCTAAACTAGACTAACATAAATACAATTGGACATACTCAATTGCTACCATTAATATTGTAAACCTTAGATTGAACAAAATAAGAGCTTATTTCACACACACAATTTCAATATAGATGTATTATTCATTACTTATTAACAACCATTAACATAGCGATTGATAAAAATTCATCAGCGAAGAGAGTGTTTACCCTAGAAATTGAAACGGAAAAAAACTAGCTTCTAAAGGGTTTTTACTTTATTTCAACAATATATGGTTATAATGATTCCATGGCTCTTTATCCATCCTCTCTCTCATGGCCGAAGGAACCTTTAATATTAAAACTACATGAGGGAATAGGGAGATCTAGGGTTGTAAGAAAACCAATATGATGATGTTTCATTTCTCATTCCTTATCTTATTCTCTCCTATATTATATTTGTATTTTCATTTAATTCTTTTTATTTTTATTTTTGTTATTCATATTTTAACATTTTCATTGTTGTACATAATTTATATAACCTTCATATATTTCCAAATTAACTTGCATGTTCTAAATCTTCAACCATTTGAAAACTCAAATCCATTTTGGATCAAAGTGTGCTAATTTTAATGTAGGATAATCATCCTATATCATTTAAAAGTAAAGAGTTGAATTAAGAAGGAAATTTAAGTGAACATATCATAAGTAAATATTAACATGAATTAGAAAAATAGAAATATATATAGTTTGATGCTAAATTCTACTTCAAAACTAATTATAACAATTTAAAATAATTTTTAACTTAATTTTTTTTTCATTAATACAATCTAAATGTACCAATACAATCATTTTGAAACCCTTTTATGTTCAAGATATCATATTTGTAAATGTATGCATCTAATAAAGTATTCTCTTTATATTCCAATTAAAAAGAAGTCCCCATGAAAATGTTCACGTATCATGTTTAATTTAAGAAGAAAGTTACCTAATTATGAAAATTTAGATACAAAATCCTGTATATATGAAAAAGGAAAACGATTACATAAACGCAAATATTTTGTAAATATTTAAATTTATAATATATCCATGAATGTCCTATCAAGTTGAAAAACTTACCAAATAATAAAATAGCTAAACTAACTCGGAAGAATAGAGAAATTTTTTCGTGGCATCCATATTTACCCATACTTGAAGGTTAACTGATTGTGCATCCATCTTTGCACCTACTCGAAGGTTAAAGTGTCTCAAGAGAGCATGAGTTATAAACACGACAATGTTATAACATTGAAACTTGGAATATGGAGGATATTAGTTTATTAAATTATTTAAAACATGGAAATGTTATAGATAAAATTGGAAGAATTAATTCACACAACACAAAACGTTTTTCATTGCTTAACAAACAAATGGAGGTTACATATATAGCATGCAGATCACCGACTTAAGTGGATCTGATTAGCTAAAAATAGTAAACCTAGAAAACTCACTGTTACAACAGTCTCGTTGAAACTCACAGTTACAACAGTTATCTCTTACTAAAGTAAGCTTTATTCTAACACCCTCCCTTAATGCTTACTTTACAAATTGCAATACAACACAAATCATTACAACACTAGAACTTTCATCTGTCTGTCTGATCTGGTCTTCCTCAGCACTGAAACTCACTCTGCAATCACACGGCTTCCGCTCTTTCTTCTCCCT
>SNQJ01S0021361.1:17237-49087 GCA_010110895.2 Picea sitchensis
CATATATAGCATGCAGATCACCGACTTAAGTGGATCTGATTAGCTAAAAATAGTAAACCTAGAAAACTCACAGTTACAACAGTCTCGTTGAAACTCACAGTTACAACAGTTATCTCTTACTAAAGTAAGCTTTATTCTAACAGTTATAACATTCTAACTTATAATAGAGAGGATATTAGTTAATGAACTTATTAAAATTATAAAAACATGTATTATTATGATTATACAATTTAGAAGATATCTTTCCTTTAAAGAATTTTTTATAATAAAATTGCTATATATATTATTCCATTATTCATCCAATATATAAGATAATATTGTATTTATACTTTTGTATATATTTTCAATTTGATTTTATTCCTAGTTTAAATATAATCTCTACACAATATAATATTGGAGGATGTTATGGGTTTCATCGATAGTATATGAGTTTTAGAAATATATTTTATGGTTTATGACTTTAGTTTTCATTAGGATCATAAGACCCATTCTTGATGTGAAAATTTTTATAGTTGTTCTCAAGTTAGACTTATAGCTCAAATATTCCTTCAGTCGGTCTTGTTGTGAACCAACAACTTGTACATGGTTCATGAGACTTAAGGTATGTTTTAGAGTATAAGATTTTAATTTCCATCCCTAGACCATGGTAAAGGATCCAAGACCTATAATTTGTGTGTAAAACCTCATAATCATGCTAACATCCTTCTCATAGGAAAAAAATTCCCTTTGCGAGGATTGTGTGGTCGTTAAGGACCATGTGCATGGCCCATGAACCCTCTATATTTATTTTAGATATGAATATGTTGATTTATGTATTTGGACACTAGTTAATGCCCCACTACTTATCCTTAGTGCATGAAGCCTTAGGATGTTTCCCATACATCACTTGTAGGACAAAGATTCCATCTATATTGTCTATGTTCTGGTTTAGAACCCAATGCATATCCCTTGAGCCCCATAAGCATAACTTACTTCTTAAAATGATATGTTTTATACCTTGACGATGGCCAAGCCCCTAACACCCATCTTTTGTATGAAAAACCTTGAAATGACAACCATATCCTACTCGTTGGGCAGAGATTTTGTCTATAGGACCTTTTTGGTGGTTTGGGGCGCTATGCATGGCCCATGAACCCTAAAAACATATTTACAATCTTATTAACTTGCTTTATTCACCAACACCATAGTTAACAAGGCCTATCCTTGGTGTGAAAAACCTTAAGACGGTGTTTGTATCCTACTTAAAGGAAAACTAGTATCTTTGTAGAATGTGTGAGGTGATATAGAGCCTCATGTATGGACTATGAGCCCTGAAAGTATTTATAGGATCTAATGCTTTATTTTCTATCCCTAGACCATAATAAAGGCCACGATACGAATCCTTGATGGAAAAAACCTAATAATATCTCCCATATAACACTTGTAGGGAAAATATTCCCTATATAGAAGTTATGTGGTTGTTCTTTTGCAAGGCTCATGAGCCCCAAAAATATATTTTAGGGGATAAAGACCTTTTCCTCCATCCCCAAACCATGGAAACGACCATAATATTGATACCTAGTATGAACAATGTAGAATAATGTCCTTATATCACTCATATGGAAACTATTTCCTCTATAGGGCTTGTGTGGTGTTTGGGGCCTACTGTGTGGCCTATGATCCCTAAAAATTTCTTTTAGGGAATAAGTTGTTGATTTTTGTCCTTAAACCATAGTGAGGGACCTAATTTTAAAACCTATAAAATGGTGCATATATCTCACTTGTATGCCAACGTTTCTCTTTACATAGTATATGAGGTGGTTTAGGTCCCAATGCATTTACTATGATCCTTAGAGGCAGTTTAGGTCCCAATGAATTTCCCATGATCCTTAGAGGCATATTTTATGGCCTAAGAACCTACATGTTTTCCCTTTACAATGGTCATTCTTGAGACCCATCTCCGAGGTGCAAAACCTTGGAATGGTTATTGTATCCCTCTCATATGCCAAATATTCCCTCTACATGACATGTGGGGTGGTTTACGACCCCATTCCTGGCCCCTTCTCTCTTAAACCATATTGTAAGGCCTACAACCCTAGGTTTTTTCCATTGACCATGGTCAAGGCCTTAAGACCCATACTTAACATGTAAAACCTTGGAGTGGTTCCCATATCTCACTTGTAGGAAAAAGATTCCATCTACACAACATGCAAGGTGATCTAGGTCCTTGTGTGTAGCATGTGAACAATAGAAGGGTCTTTTAGCACCTAAGACCTTGCTTTTCATATCCAAACTATATATACATCCTTGAAACACATCGTTGGTGCACAAAACCTCAAAATTCTGAATATATCTAATTTGTAAGCCAAATATTCTCTCTACAAGATCTTTGTGGTGGTTAATTAGGGCCCCATGCATGGCTTGTGAGCTTTAGAAACGTTTTTTAGGTACTATGTGTTAGAGTCTTACCCTAAACTCCATACTTTGGATACTCGGTATTTATTCAATTAGTATACAAGAACGTCTTCTTTGAATAAATTTTCTTAGATAATTAGCGGGTAGTTACTTAATGCAGAGAAACAAGGTCCACTAGGTGGTTGATACCCATTAATGATACGACGACAAGGAGTTAGAATCTTTGCTATTAAAAACTATTTACGAGGATAGAAGGCTAGCAAATGTTTTTCCAAATATTATTATTGTAATTGGATCTTTACTCATATCATGTTTCCCTCTCAATGAGGCCTAAACATTGATCACTCTTTTGAAGTTCTATTTATATAAGTTTAATCAAGTATTTGTAATTGTACATGATTTTATGTACTTATTTTCTCTAAATCTTGTTAATATTCTATTAATATTATTGTTTAAATACATTATAATATAGTCATAGTTTTCATATTTTAATAATGAACTCTAAGAAAGGCGTGCAAGTTTTATGCTACCATAGTAATGTTGGTATCAAATAGAGACGTGGTTACATCATAATAGGAGAAGTTTGTTTTGTTTTATAGTTATTGTTACTTGTTTCATTGAAAAAGTGTAATTGTAGTGGTTTTAATCCATGTATAAAATTATATCGGGATGGAAATTATCTCAAATCTTTTGAAAAGATAACTAAAGCAATTTGAAACGATGAAATTTTTCATGGTTTTAATTGATTTTGTCTCACCTAAGCCTTATTCATTCCAATTACAAGACCATTTGGTATGAAACAAAGTCACCAAAACATTATTTTTATTAAACCCTTTATTTATTTAGTTAATTAATTTAAATATTTTATATTAAAATAAAGTAAAAAACATTATTTTGAGTTTTTAATAATTAAAATGTTATAAAAAAATTAATTAAAAAAGGTAAACAATAAATAAATATATGTGTGAGAAAATTTAACTTCAATGCCTTTATATATATATATAAGTTCTATTGGTTGTGTTATTTAATTCAGCATGTGATATGTTGAGTTTTTAAATGTGAAAAATAAAATTATAAAATTTGTCTTACTCTAAGTATTATTTTAGAAATGAGAAGAAGTTCCAAACCATATTTTACTATCATATTTTCATTGAAAAACATTTAAAAAAAATTAAATATATTAAAAAAATCAATATATTAATATATTTTTTAATTTTAATGAGATAAAAAAATTAAATACATTTATAATATAAATGAGATGGTAAGATAATTTTGATTAAAGTATTAGTTTGTACAATATATTAATTTTAAATAGCATATTAAATTATTTGATTATTATAAAAAATTAGGCTTTTTACAAAATCTAGTAGGTACCATTTTAAAAATGAGGAAAAGTGGCTAACAATATCTTACTATCCTATTTTCATTGATTTTTTTTTTTAATTCAAATGTATTAAGTTTTTTTTTTAATTCAAATGTATTAAGAAAAATCAATACATTTTTTAATTTTAATGAGATTAAAAAATTAAATACATTTTATAATTTAAATGAGATGGTAAGATAATTTTGATTAAATTATTAATTTGTACAATATGTTAACTTTAGATAGCATATTAAGTTATTTGATCATTATAAATATTAATTAATTTTTTCCATTTTTTTAGCTATTTACGAAACATTTTATAAAGGACTAACATGTCCATTTGAATCTCAGTGGGGAGGATAACAATAATGCTACCCAACCACCTTATCACAAGGGATCAACATGTCCACTTTGAGAGAATTGAGTCTTGGTGGGGGATAACAAAAGACCCTACTAGCCTTATCATGGTTAAGAACATGTGTTTCCTCTTAAGAGGTCACAGGTTCAAATCCAGAGGGGGGTAGGGTATGTATACCTTCGTAGACTTTACTAGTCAAATCGCTGGGCCGAGGGGGGTCCCTTGTCCCACAAAAAAGGGAGTCTCATACACCAATTTGGTGTGCTAGCTTGGCCGTGACCTTAAAAATAGATTATTATTATTATTATATCATAAGGGACCAACATGTCCACTTAGTATTGAACTTAGGTGGGAAGGATAACAAATATGCTACTCAACCACCCAAAACCCTTTTAATCTTATCAGAAGAGACCAACATCTCCACTTTAAGAAAATTAAACCCAAATGAAGAGTACAAGAAACATGCTATCTAACTACCCAAACTATAAACCCCGACCCTAACACCAAATTCTATAAATGATTAAAAAACATTAACACCAAGGCAAGGCAATTTGTCTCCGGTGGATCGATCGTTGTAACCCTGTGTGGCTTCTGTGTTCCCGACTAAAAGCAAGAGAAACCGAAACCTAAAGGTCCAGGCAATGGCGCAAGGGCGAAATCTAAGCAGGGAGGACGTATCYAATCTGGACGAAAGGAACGAGCAAGTTGGTGGGGAGGAATCAACTCCTTCTTCGTCTTCTGCCAAGAAAGCACGTCAGAATAGAGTTCGATTACCTGCCAGATTTGCACCTCACTTCTTTGAGATGACCAAGACGCTAGATTTCAAACGCGATGTAATGACTGTGGAATGGCTAATGAAACAGTCAGAGTTGGATCAAGATCCCGACAAGTTTTCCTCCTCTAATGAGGAGCTCGTGGATACCCCTCCCCAGGACATGAAAACACTGCCAGGGAAGAGGCGGCAGCAGGGGAGGTCGGAAGTCAGAAAAGACAGGCACCGCCTAACGGAGGACGGGCGCGATAGAAGAGTTCGAGTACCCCACAACCGCGTATCACAGCTTATCCACTTAACTCAAAAGCTCGCCCTCATATCGGACGGCGACACAATTGAATGGCTATTCCAAAAATATTGGTTATGTAGAAGGCGGCCAGAGCAAGCTATTCAGTCCACCACAGCACTTAATTCCACTCCCACCTCCACTGGTACGAACTTCAGTGGCGCGTATCTCAGTCCTGATAATGAAAGGGTGATTTTCCCCAGGGGTTTTTCCATTCCCAGTCATCATCAGCAGCAAAATCTTGCAGGATATTACGAACAAGAGGTTTTTGTGGAGCCCATTTTCAATGGAAATCAAAATTCAGTGGAATGTGAGATTGTGCCATCATCGGGTCCGTGTGATCTCTATCTTACAGCTTCTTCAACAGAGTACTCTGCAAACCATTTGCAATACTCTCCATATCCTCCACAGCAAACCGTTATACACCCAAATTCTATACACTCAAATTCAATGAACTTTCAGTCATGGAACCCTAATGCAGGAGGAATGACACAAAATGATGGATTAATTATGAAGGGAAGAAGATTTGAACCACGGGGACAACTGGGCAGCTTGGAGAATAATCCACATTTATATGGAAGCACTAGTGCTATAGCCGGAGAAAGGCTCGTTGGGCCTGCAGTGAGCTTCTCATATGCTGAACAAGAATGGAACCCCAATAGCATTAGTTCCGCTTTCATCCCACAATCACATTGTCCTCTAAATCAATTCTCTCTTCCATACGAGGGGATCATCAGTAGTACTGGAGAGGCTGTAAAGTACAGTACCATCAACACCAATGGCAACAGTAGGGGAATCGGATTGAGCTTGCCATATGTTCAACAACTCTTCTATCAAGGCAGTGAAGTCAATGGTTTTGGAGAAGAGCCCATAATTCCATGGAACCATGGATATACTGGAGAAATCCAGCAGCCTGCACACGGTATCAATAACAGTAACAACGATGCCATCTCATAGAACTCGTCATATCTTCAACAACAATTGTGATATCGAGGCGTGAGAGACTATGCTCTGAGAGAAGGGCCCATATTTAAACAGAAACTCATATCTGGGGGACGGCTCCCACCATAAATACACAAATGGTTATTCATATCTAAACCCTAATTTGGGTTCTTTATATTGATTGGATATCAATGTATCAGAGATGTTGTCTTGGGTGTAGGATTATAGGCATTGAGTTATATGCTCGAAGCTTGCCTCAATGGTTCAAAAATTAGATAGCCATGCTCTCATCTTCCCTTTGAGGTAGGCTTAATGAAATTTTGAAATTTAATGTTGACTTGATGAAAGTTACATTTTCTATTAAAAAAAATTGATAACTAGATGAAAGTTACATTTTCTATTAAAAAAATTGAAAGGAAAATTTCTCTATTTTATTTCATTATCAAATTTTAAAACTTTTCTTTTTAAGATTAAATATCATGTTTGAAAGTAAGCATATTTGTGATGGAGCACAAGTAAATCTGGGTGAGAATGGAAATTCAGACCTCTTTTACACATTTCCTTACATTTACCCCAAACTTGCCAATCGATCTATACCCCTACATATGTGTTATATTAATAACCTCTTCAAATAGGATTAAAATGAGCTTAATAAAGATCTATATCAAATCCTATTATTATACAAACTTCAAGCTAGAAACTATTAAAAATAATGTTAAGTCCATGATTCATGAATATATTTTTTAATATGTCTATTATGAATTACTAAAATAATTTAGATTCCTGGTCAATTGAATTCTTGTCCATGTAAATATGAAAAAAAATGTATATAAAAAAGATATATGTAAATTGAGAATTTCATCAGGCAAGAGTTATAGTTATAATGTAAAAAGTTATAGTTATAATGTAAATTTTTTGAAAAAAAATTCTTTGAAAATTCATTGGATATTATAAACTCAAAACTTATATTGTAAACTCAAAACATATATGTACTTATATCTTATATTTATTGAATCAAACCTATCTCTCTCTATATATAATATAATATAATAATTCATATAACTTAATTATATGATTCATATAAGTAGATTTTTTTTTTGTTTTATGATTAATATAAATAGAGTTTTTTTCTTATTGCATATTTTATATTTATAAATGATTTGTATTTTATTCTTTTACTTTTATTTTATATTTGATATTTTTAAATAATTTGTATTTTTTCATTTTTTATATTATTTATATTTTTGGGTTTTGGGTTTTATTATTATGTTTAAATATGAATAATAAAATAACTGATCTGTTTTTAATTTTAAAAAATTATTATTTCCAAAATTACAATATAATTTATTATATAATTATTTAAAAAATAACAAATTAAATTCAATTATATAATTATTTAAAAAATAACAAATTAAATTAAATTTGAATTGACACTTATTTCCAAACTTCCACCCAATGCTTCTCTCCACTTACAATGTCATTACCTGGAAGGATGATACTCTACCAATGTAAAGATATAACTAACACATATCCATCTAAACTTATGAAATGTGGTTACTAATATCAATTTCTCCAAAACCCTTACAATTAAATTAATAATAACCATGGGTGTTCAAATTCGGTATATAACATTAAGTAGATATCTTTGTGTTAGTTATGGCTATATATTGGTTGATAATCCTTTCCTGTAATGACATTGTGTACATTATTGCATTGTGTACATAGAAAAGAATTTGAAGGAAGCTTCACAATGGGTGTCATGAAAAACTTCTTTAATTTGTCATTTTGAAAAGATAATATTAAGAATTATGTTGTAGATTATAGTAATGTTGTATTGTTAAGATGAATAATTTGTTTTTAAGAAATGCAGAATCACACAATATAATTACAAAAAATGAGTTTTTATAATTGCTCAAATTTCTTGGATAGTATTTTACTTAACTAATTTAAAAAAAATATGAACACTTGTTTCACATCATTTTTAAAATATGTTATATTTTAATTTATCATAATACATTGGAATTTTATATACACTAAGAATTATTGTGTTTTAATATGAAACAATATCTTAAAATATATCATTTACCAAAAAATAATGTATGACCTTTTAACACTAGGAGATTTTTAGAGGGTATTTGTATTGTACTTTATTGTGACTATTGTTTTTCTTTTCCATAATTTTTTCCTTTGGTATATGTTACACATTTTCAATTTCATATTGTCATTTCTTTAGATATAGTAAAAGGTTTTATGTTATTATTCATTGCTACATGTTAAATTAGGTACCATTTTTTCAAACCCTTTTACTAATTGAAACTTTTTATATAACATATTTTTGTTAGGTATCTTTATTTCTAATTAGTTTTTTGATATTGTGTTATCTAATTCATCATTTTTATCTTATGAATTTTGTAAACAATGATTATTAATGTACCCAAATGACAATTTTATTCAATGTTATTTTAGATAGATGCAACAATTTAGAAATTGTATTTTACATCTTTTACTTGTTTTATTTCTTAATCTTTTCCTCAAAATATTATATTTGTATATATGTTTTAATTCTTATTGATCAATGTTGTTTTTAATTAAAAATCACTTTTGTATTTCTATATTTAAACAACAAAATTGCAATTAGTTTGGGGAGGGTCTACTAAAATGGAAACCAAATTCCTCAACCGAGAATGTATTTCTATATTTAAACAACAAAATTGCAATTAGTTTGGGGAGGGTCTACTAAAATGGAAACCAAATTCCTCAACCGAGAATAGATATGCCATAGTATTTTCATTCCATATTTTTAAGACGAGACTTTAGGACTGAGTATCAACCATTATTCGAATTAGATAAACCTATAGATCTATAAGACGAGAACATATCAAACTATTTTCCTTCATAAATATAATCATATCTATTAAATAGAAATGTAAGGTCCCCTTCGTTACAACAACGAATATCCATGTACAACACACAGATTTGTTTTTCTTCTACTAGGAAGTTAATGTCATCACATAAATGATAGAAATGCATAAACACATGACAACATGATTAAAAACAATACATGATCAACACATAAACCGAATAGTGGCACGTCATAATTAATCAATATATAAGCAAATTCACCAAGTTCATCTAGAAGCAACATTATTATCAACCAATCATCAATTATCAAAAGAAATCTACCTGCCCAACCTATCCTACAGGGTTAGGACCTTCAAAACACATACCTATCCTACAGGGTTAGGACCTTCAAAACACATAAACAACACTCAAGCCCAGGATTCATCCAATTTATTTTGACCACTTAAGGTCTCGCGAATGTTCTGAGGAACAAGGAGGTGTCTAAGTCCCATAATCAATCACATATAATCATTATTCTAATGGCGCAAGAGAATATAATTAATCAATCAATCATATGTCAACATTATCCCAAGGAGCAAGAGTAATCAACAATATTCAAAATATTTTGAATGGTACAAGAAAAATAAATAATTAATTCATCATATTTCAACGCTATCGTAATGGCGCAAAAATAATCAACTTTATTTCAAAAGGTAGAAGGGATACAATACTTAATCTATCATAAGTGAACATTATTCTAAGTGCACAAGCGTAGTCAAATTTACCTTATCATTTGTGCATCATCATTACTCCAGAGCGCAAGGCAATATATTTACTTAATCCTTTATACCTCAACATTTATTCCATAGCACAATAAAATCTAACAACTCAATCACGAGCCCATTCCATAGTGCAAAGGTAAACATGAATTTTATTTCATGGCACAAGTAAGAAAATTACATAACCGATCATAGATCAACGTTTAAATTATGGCGCAAAAGTAACCATGAATTTTACGTTCATGGCGTAAGGAAAACATCAATTTTATTTTCATGGCACACGTTTAATCAATTTACAATTTTATTTTCAAGGCGCCCGTTTAATCAATTTACTGAATTAAACAAAAACAACATTCTTTCCAATGCGTGATTTATCAAATTCTGAAATAATCATAAATGAACATTCTTTCATTCATACCGTTACATGATAATTCACTCTAAACTTACAAATTTCATAAAAATTCATAAAATATAATTTAAGAGCGTAGAAAAAACAATCTTAATCTCCGGTAGCGTAGCTATACATCACATTTTTGGGGATATCCTCTAAGAAATAATCAGAATTTAAAGGGATAAGGTTTTAATTTCTTGCAAGAACCCCACGAAGAGTAACCTTCTTAAAGTCATACTTATTATTAAATCAATATTTCTGAAGGTTAAAAAGATAGGAAGGAAAGGAGTACATCTCACAAGATACTCACGGTTGCATGACTTAACGATCATAGCAAGGATACCAATATAACAATGCAATACTTTAACATTGAAAAAGAAGACTCAAGCATAAACTAGATTAGCATCTTGTAATATCTGCATAGGAGGTGCTTCCTTTAAAAACTGACCTACGATCTAAATTCATTAGAGTGAGGGTTAAATGCAACTATTCTTCCTTTAACTAAACCTTCTCATACAATTTCCATAAGTCGCATAAGTAGATCTGTAAAAACAAGGGTAAGTGAAAGTCAGCATTACCCAACTCATTATTCTTCTTATGACACTTTAGAGCTTCTACTCCTTTATGAGAAATGAGAAGACTAAAACTTACTTTGAATTAAAACAAAAATTCCAAGGCTAATCTCTTTTTGCATTGGAAGGGATCTTATGTAGTTCAACTTCTTAAGGCAAGACCTACTATTCAATACTATCCTTCCTACATATCTTTTTTCAGAATCGACAATAATAAGCCCCAAAAGAGAAGTCAAGGAGACCCTTTATATCCACCAGAGGATTGAGAAGTTCAACAAAAGCCAACCATAAACAAGGTCTAAGCAACAACTCACATACCCATTAACAAGGATCCGAGAAGTCAGCCTAAAAGACAAAAACAATTGCGCCAGTTTTCCATCCATACAAGGAATCTATATGCGCACAACCGGGAGTATGCTCACCATGGTAGTGGCTTTGGGTTACATATCAGATGGTCGCATTGATCAAACTGCCAACGCATCGATGGAAAACCCATTTTGGACGTACCCAGCGATCAGAGTGTTCCATGAGACTGCGTTTCTGTCGAGCAAGGTGTCCACGCTTGGCGCGCAACTCCATTAATCCACCTTTGGCGATCATTTCCGTGAGGGCATTACTTCAACCCAATAATAAAAATGTGGCTATGAATCTGCGTGCCCCCTTGCAGAGCTATTAATCTGGCGCATGCCTTGAGCAAGAAGGGAAACACGAGCTGTCTAGTTGTAAGCCCTCCTTTCTGATTGGGCAGCATGGAACAAGGCTTCATCGCAGGGTCCATTAGTGGTGTACCCTTTAAGGTAACGTTCCATAAAAATAATCTGAACGGCTATGCTATCAAATGTCAGGCGTGCAACTCCAGAAATCCGCAAATGCAGAACATGCCCATGTGTCAATTTTGAGAATAAGTGCATGAACATGCTTTAGAGTTATAAATAAACGCCAGCTCCCAGAAGATAAAGTACATGTATGCTCCCTCTGCAACTTCCGAGCTGTTCACGGCCTTCGCAACAACCTACTCCTCCTTTGGACATAGCGTTAGCTGCGATTTTCTGTTGGGTAATTGCTTGGGCTGTTCTATTACGGTAGCAAGACGCAAGATAAGTGCTGCTAAGGATGTCACAACTGTTGGGATTTGGTGACAACGAATTCCTCTATCATGATTTCGATTTTATTATTCTGTGTTGGTTATCCAAGTTAGAATATGGATAGGGATTGCATTTAATATTTAGTTTCTTGTGTGAATGTATAAATTCATGTAAGCCAGTAGAGGCAAAAACGACTGAGTGCAACTCTTCATGATCTGAATAATAAGACAACCGATGCCTATGCTTGGTGGATGTAACCCAACTTTTAGGAGAACCATGTGAAATCCCTGTATTTATTATCTATATGTGATTGTAAATTATCATTATGAATTGTGTTTTCCTCATTTACAATTCTAACAAAAGGTGCAACGACATACTAATCAACGTTTCGCACATTTACAATTGCTGAAATTTCCGTAGTTGAAGACTAGAAACAATGCGTAATTTTTTTTCGATTTCCACACTCCAAGTATATCTAGAGGTGTGGACTCCCCTCACTCCAAGAATTAAAATATACTGAGGAGGATGCTTAAAAGGTGTTTTTTAATTAATTAAAAAGTGCCAAGTCGCGTGGGTGAGTCAAAGCGTGAAGGTAAATGCTTATAAAAGGTGGATGTATTAAAAAGTAAATATTTTTCTTTATAAAAGATTTTTATTAAATCTTTTTTATATTATTAAAGGGGTTTTTTGGATTAAATCTTTTTTAAATTATTGTTCAATATTAAGTAAGATCATTCCTCCATTATTTTTCAAAAGGTCTTGAGTTTTTTATAAGAAGTGGATATTCGGAGATTTTTTGTGTTAATGGTTAAGATGCAAAGTTTGAAGTTTGAAGTTGAAAAGTTTAGCGGTAAAAACAACTTTGAGCTCTCGAAGCTCAAGATGCACGATCTGCTCATGCAACAAGGCATGGTGAAGGCGCTTTTGGGAAAAGCAAAGCAACCCGCGACCATAACAGATGATGACTGGGATGAGATGGAATGGAGAGCATTGAGTGCCACATGCCTGTGTTTGGTCAACGGTGTTTTATTTAATATTGTCTCAGAGAATATAGCAGTCAGTTTGTGGACGAAGTTGGAAAGTCTATATATGAGAAAATCCTTGACGAGCCGAATCTACTTGAAGGGACAACTATACATTTTGCGAATGAAAGAAGGTACAAAAGTTGTTGACCATTTAAATACCTTTAATACCCTTATAGTTCAATTGACTAATATAGAAGTTAAATTCGAAGATGAGGATAAGGTTATTACACTATTGTGTTCGTTGCCTGAGTCTTGGTATAATCTAGTCACCTCTATTAGCTTTAGCTCAACAAAAGTTTTAGATTATGACTCTGTTGTGGGAGCTTTGTTGGTTGAGGAGATGAGGAAAAAATCTAGTAAGGAAACCTCAACTTCAAAGGCGATGTTGATCAGAGGTCTAACTAAAGAGAAGAATGAGAGAATTTTTTCTCGATCTAAGTCAAGACACAGAAAGGGTAAAGTAAAATGCTGGTACTGTGGAAAAACATGACATCTCAAGAAAGATTGTTGGAAGAGAAAGGAATCTGAGGAAAACTCTACGAGGAAGAAAATTTGGCTGTAACAAATTCAGGTATGATGGATCAAGTTTTATCCATTTCTAGGAATTTACAATATCAAGAAGAATGGCAGTTAGATTCAGGTGCCTCCCACCACATGTGGTCACATAGAAATTGGTTTATTTCTTACCAATCTATTGATGAGACTGTAGTCTTTATGGGAAATGGTAATCGCTGCAAAACTGTTGGGGTTGGCAGTATTAGAATCAGGATGTTCGATGGTATTTTTAGGGAATTAATGGACGTTAGATATGTACCTAAGCTTAACTCAAATTTTATTTCATTAGGAGTGTTGGATTCTTGTGGATATAAGTATACAGGTCAAGGTGGATCTCTCACATTGTCGAAAGGGAATTAGTAGTGATGAAGGAAACAAAAGTTGATAACCTTTATAAGCTTAAAGGGAGTACTGAAGTGGCATCTGAAGTGACACGTGTATCTTCTTGTTTATTTCATAAGCATCAAGGTCATAAGAGAAAGAAAGAATTACAGGTACTGGTAAGCGGTAAATCATTTCTAGACTTAAAATCTTTGTTTCCAAATTCCTTCTTGTTTTATATCTCTGCAAGTTATGCCAATGGTATAAAGGGATGTTGTGTGTGGGATCCTACTTTTCACAAGGTAATCATTGACATATATATTGTATGTATGGAACAACCAAAAGGGTTGATTCAAGATCGCAACGGCAAATTTGTTTGCATACTATATAATTCATTGTATGGCCTAATGGTACCTAGGAAAATATACAAGAGGTATGAATCATTCATAGTGAGTCGGAATTTTTCAAAGGTTAGGAATGACTATATAGTTTATAGTACATTCACAGTCTTGATGTTATTTGTTGATGATATGCTACATGCAAGCCGAAGCATGGATAAAATCAGTAAGAAAATGACTAAGGCGGACAGGAAACTCCAGATGAGGGATTAAGGAGAAGAAAAAAAAATTAGGGGAATTTATGTACACAAAGATGGTAATGGTAAGTTGTGGTTGGAGTTCAGTATGAACATTGTAAAAATAGTTTGTATCTCTCTTGTTTTCCATTATAATTTTTCTTCAAGCATAGGGCGTGTCTATAAAGAAGAAAATTTTATGTCTAGTGTAAGTTTAGTAGGAGGTCTATTGTATGTGACTAAATGGTTAAGACTAGATGTTTCACATGTTAATGATGTTTTCAGATATGTGATAGATTCTGGTGCTGCAATGAAATCGGTGCTTCAGCGTTTGAGAAGCACAAATGTTACCTATAATGATTACACTAAGATGGTCTCTAATAGCTGTAATGTATATTTTATAGATGTTTTGGATAGAAGGAAATATATCACTAAATATGTTTCACAACAAATTTGTGGAAGACATGTTGGAGGTGGAGTGACCCCTCAGGAAATCCAAACTCGTGCAAGTCACACAAGTGAGATCATGAAGCCAGTTTTATTAGAGAAGCTGCAGTGGTGCTTGGATTCTATCGACTTGCAGAAAAGGTGATGAACAGAAGGAAGGATCAACGTATCAGGTTAATTGTTGTCAAGGTGGAGATTGTTGGGATTTGGTGACAACGAATTCCAATAATGATAGATCTGGATCCTATTATTATGCGTTGGTTACAACCAAATAGACCAAGTTAGAATATGGATAGGGACTGCATTTAATATTCAGTTTCTTATGTGAATGTATAAATTCATGTAAGTCCATAGAGGCAAAAATGACTGAGTGTGAGTGAGTTGATGTAATCTCCATGATCTGAATAATAAGACAATTGATGCCTATGTTTGGTGGATGTATCCCAACATTTGGGTGAACCATGTGAAATCCATGTGTCTATTATCTATGTGTGATTGTAAATTATCCTTGTGAATTGTGTTTTTCGCATTTGTAATTCTAACAACAACATCAACGATCAAGGCAATCAGTGGCTACCAATATTGGACTCTTGGAAAAAGGGGTGGCCAAGGAAGGGAGAGGAGCATGAAGATGAAGATGCCCAATCCAAGAAGTAAATAATGAGTTTTGGATTAACACTCGAGTCAACAAGACATATTGTTAGAGCCCAACAACACCAAAGTGAAGAGATTAGAAGTTTCAAAGGAGTTCAATAATTTCTTAAAGAAGGGATTGTATGAGTGGACTCCCGAACGCTTATCCACATTTCCAGTGGCTTGCAATTGGTATGTCATGGTTTCATTCAATAAAAATATGAGTAAGTGTTAAATACATTGGAAACTGTAAGGAACTTGACATATCACATTTTCAATATGCAACCAAGGAGCCTTAAGTCTTCCCTCTTATCAAGTGATTTTTCTCATGCCCAACCGATAACCAAACATTATTCTCTCCAATAATTTCATGAGCCATTACACGACATCACTCACAATAATAATGAAAATATAATTTAATTTGAAAAATTAGAGATGACAATCAAGGAAGCAACCAAGAGTTTCAAAACATATACATACTTATACCAACTAGCATCCATGATTTAAATTGAGAATTGAAATGACAATACAACTATTCACCCTCAATATTTCTCAAAGCTTTCAAGAACATGTCTTGATCGCATTTAAAAATTACAAAACAGTTCATGAAAATTTCCTAAAACTTAATTATACAATTTAATCTTAATAAAATTTCAATCTCAATAAAAATACCGTAACCGATGGAGAAGAAGTCAAGGATGTTCTCCCATTCTTGCGCTCTGTCCAGCTCCCCGCTTGTTAACCGTGGAGACTTCACTGCTACCTCCCAACCAACGCTAGGAGTACTCTGCTTCCCCCTTAGCCACTTGAGCCACAAAGGGGCCATGCACAGACACAACCAGAATCCTCTAGCTCCCAGCTCGCCTCACAAGGTGGAGCCACCACTCTCTCATCGAGCTAGGTATCCCAACTCTCCCAAGTAAAACTAGTTAGAATTTTTGTAGCATAACCTTACTCATAACCAGTGTGTTTTTTTTCCTCCTCCCAGTCATTTGTTTTGTATAATTTCCCTAGTGACAACTTTCCATTTTCACAATTAATTGTTTTTTTTTAATTTAATTAGAAATTATCCCCCCCATACACTTGTCACTCGTTCCCTTAGTTGCACAAGCAAATACACAATTTAATTTAATTAAAAATCAATTTCCCTCACCCATCCTAAAATCTCTCCTAAAATCAATCCTAGATGTCTATTTATTCCCTTTATTTCTCATTTATGAATGGCGCCTTTCTAAAACAGAGTTGAGTTAAAATAAGAATATTCTCTAGTTAGAGTAGACTCTAGATACCTTTCTATGCTTACAAATTTTTGTATGCTTTAGTCCTTTCTTATTTTAGTTTCTAATTTGGTATTTACTTGCACAAAGTATATTAAATCACTCTTTAGAGTTGTTTTATTTTTTTCATTGATTTCTTAAATTGATTTACTCCACCCCTCATTATTTAATTTATAAATTAGTTTCTAGTCTTCTCACTAATCTTAGACTTAGGCTTAGTTGCATTTGTATTTGCACGAGCTTAGACCCTCAGGGATTATGCTTAATAAATTCATTATTTAGTTAATTAATTAATCAATTAATTAATTGGGCAGGTGCTCAAGATTTTATAAGGTTTAAAATTCGTTGAAAGCTTTCTAAGCCACCTAGATTCGTTGACTATATTTTTTTTAAATACTGCAATGCACCCTTCAAGACTCACTTTGTGCTCTGTGTCACTTGCCTTTGATTCAAATTTTAACTACACGATGTTCCCTTCAAGACGAACTACGTGTTCCAAGGGTGTCACTCTCCTTTGATTCAAATTTTAATTAGATGACGTTCCCTTCAAGACGCACTATGTGCTCTAAGGCTGCCAGTCTCCTTTGACTAGTTTTGTTATTTGTCCAACCCTTGGAGTCAATACTCCATTCAGGTGACCTTCTTAGATACTAAGGACATTTAAGGAATAAGGACCCTTCCTTATTGCGCACCCCTTAGAATCTTCATGAGTGATTGTCTCAGTCTGCCCTCACAACATCGTGGATATCTCAAACTAGGTAATCATTAACCTACAATTCAAGCCATGGAGAGAGCACTAGTAGTCTGTGACAGGGTTGATTCCACACCTCTCCCTCAATAACTGGTCTATGTGCATGACCCCTTTACTCCTTTTGTGAGTCTGATTAGAAATAAATCGTCAGCTTGCATCCATCAACAAAACATTGTCAATGATCCATAGACAACACCATAATATTCATGATCAATTGTCACATGTGCATAAACAAAATACTCAAACCAATACAAGCCACTCCTTGACTCAATCCAGAGTCCAAGGAGGTCCATTGATGCCATCGACATCCTCAATCTGTCAAGTGTCCTACACACTCAGGGGAAACTCATCAAGAACATTTTTGAATACATAAATATCAAATAACATAACATAATAGTCCATCAACATCATCATAAGAATCCATAATTGAACATAAAACCATATACTCAAATCGGATCACTTGCATGCAAGTGTCCTCAAATAATAAGTCAATAACATGTGCTCGCAAGAGCGGGATGTTACATACACCCCCTCTTGTTTTAAACTTTGTCCTGAAGTTTCACAGTATATATATGCAGTAAATAAAGCATCTGAAAATATCTAAATGTATAACTATCAAATAAATATGTAAATTGTCAGTGCATATCATATGTTTCCTCCCAGGAATCCGAGCGTGTACTATAATTGTCCCACTGAACCTTGACCTTATCGACTATTCAACATCGTAGTTGTCGAATGCGATGATCCATAATGCGGATTGGCTCTGTCGTGAGAGCACCCTCGTCCGATACCTGCAAAGAACTCATGTCAATCATGTTGATTTTTCTATGATCAAGGTTAAGCATGAAGTTCATTCCATTTTATCATTTTACTTAACCATAACCAATAATGTTACAGAAATCCAAGATCACAAGAAGAAACACCATGCACAAGAACACAATAAGTATCCTTGGAAACCCTTCTCAATAAGGGAAGAAAACCCACCCAAATCCTGTGTTATATTCTTCAAGAGAAATACCTTCACCACTAATAAAACCTAGCACACAAGAAGGTGCTCAAACTATAGAAGACTAGTGCCCAAGAGAGGTGTGCACTTTTCCCAAGAAGGTGTACTTGCTGAAATTTCCAAACTCACATGAAAGATATGATTCCACAATCAGGAATCTACCCTTACTTATATTGGACTTGACCTATAAACAAAAGTGTCTATTGGAACAAAAGAGCCAACCTCTCTAAGTCACAGTATAATTAATAATAACCATATTAATTATCTTTTACATAAATTATCAATTACATTAGGGTGGGGCCGACCTGTACCCTTTACATTACAATTAGAGTTACAAGTAGGTCTGAGTCTTGAACAATATAGCAAGAGATCTCATACACCCACTAGTGCTCAGCCACTAGGGGCACATCCTATCAGGATGTCTATATCTTTGGAAAACTACATTACACAGAAGAACCACTTCTTCACTAGTGCTGAGCCAATAGGATCATGTTCACCTGTGCTCATCCATAAGAACGTCCACTCAACATATCTTCTTTCCCACTGCATTACATAGGATAGTCATCTAGAGTTTCTTGTCAAATCTCTACTCAGAGGAGGCTAATACATCGTATTCATCTATGTCTCATGATAATGCACCCAACACTTTAGGATTTCACACATTCACCTTCTACTCAGCCAAAGGCACATCCAACTCTATATATCTCCTTTCTCACTGTGCTACACAGGAGAATCATTTGGAGTTCTTCTCAACTCTCTGTAAGGAGGAGGCCATCTCTACATTCCAAATTTGTCTCAAGTAGGAACTACACACCCCTCTCAGGGGATCTTTCTCAGGTTTGTGTTCTAGATAATGTCTCATGTAGGTGCAATCATCAACACTCCCTCTCATCCAGGGAGACATTTTCCACGAGGCTAAGTCTCTCATGGAAATACTTGAACTTTGTCTTGGAAAGTGGTTTGGTGAATATATGTGTGATATGTTCATGAGTAGGAAAATATTGAACGTGTAATGTCTTCCTTTGCACCATGTCTAAGATATAGTGATACTTTATCTCACTGTGTTTCGATCTATCATGAAACATAGGGTTTTCAGAGAGATTTACATAACTCTGGTTATCACAATGAATAGTAGTAGGATCCATCTCATGAACGAACAAGTCAATCATAAGTTTGTGAAGCCATATTGATTCACGAATTTATACACTCAATGCAATGTACTCTTCCTCTGTAGTGCCCAATGCAACATAGCTTTGTTTTCTACTACACAGAAAACCATGGCAGGCCCTAGAGTGAAACAACAACCAAAGGTGATTTTTCTATCCACTGTGCTTCCTGCCCAATCTACATCGACATATCCTTTTCAGATCAAGTATACACTAGAGGAATATATTACGACATAACCAATTGTTCCTCATAAGTATCTTAATACATGTTTTTCAACTATCCAGTGTGTCTGTCTTGGTTGGCTCATGAACTGGATAAGCACATTTACTGCATAGAAAATGTATGGTCTAGTGTTAACCAGATACATCATTGATCAAATCAACTATCAGTAAAAGTGTGGATCTACATCTATTGAATCATTATTACTCATTTTCTTCAAATCCATTACCATTGGAGTGGGCATGGATTTACATTCGATCATGCCGACCTTTTTCAGTTTCTACATAATATATTTTCCTTGACTCAGGAAAATCTCAGATGTCTTTTTCCATACTTCAAAGCCCAAGAAGTAATGCATCATCCCTAAGTCCTTCATTTCAAATTTAGCAGTCAATTCTTGTTTTCATTTAGAAATGAGTCTCTGTAAACCGGTACAAAAAATATCATCCACATAAAGGACCAAAATCAAACACTCATTCCCATCAATGTGATAATATAAGTTTGGATCGAAAACACTTTTTTTGAAGCCCAATCTCATCATAAATCCATCCATTTTTTGATACCAAGGACGTGGAGCCATTTTTAGACCATATAGGTATTTCTTTAACCTACATACATGAGATCTTTCATTGTGTAGAACAAATCCTTATGGCTTCTCGATATCAACTTCTTCCTCAATTTATCCATTGAGAAAAGTTGTCTTTACATCCATATGATGTAGCTTCCATCCCATGGAAGCATCTAGTGCAATGATAGAATGAATGGAGGTGTATTGGGATACTGGAGCAAATGGCTCGTCATAGTCAACTCCCTCTACTTGTGAGAACCCTCTGGCCACAAATCTTGCTTTGTATTTTCCGATGCTTCCATCAGCTTCATGCTTGATTTTATAAATGCATTTGGAAGTGACTATAGACTTTCCCTAGTCTTGGAAGAACATCACACACATCATTTTTCAATATAGATTGGTATTCTTTAGTGATGGAATCTTTCCATACTTTTTCACATGCAACATCTCCATGAAAAGAAGGCATTGAGTCAATAATGTGGGTCATAGTTGAAAGGTAGCTTGAGAATCTCTTTGGTCTCTTGCTCTCTCTAGTTGATCCTTGTGGGGATTTATGCCCTTCTTCTTCTTGTAGAGTTTGTCGGGCCCAAGCAATCCTTTTATGTCTAGATGTAATATATCAGGGTATTTTTCTTGGAGTAATTGGATCAACTGGAACAACTGGATCAATTGGAGCTATTCGATCAATTGGAATAATGTATGTCTCCCTCTAAACTGTTGAAGGAGGAGAAGGCATTGTCTCACTATCAATTTCCATCTGAGCTTCTTTGGATCTATGGAAGGCTACTTCTTCAAAAGTAACATCTTTGCTTACTTCAATTTGTCTTTGACCAGGAATGTATATTCGATATGATTTTGAGGATTCACTCTATCCTACAAATCTGAACTTCCTTCCTGAAGGTTCTAGCTTGGATATATTTTGTTTGGGTACATGAATATATACTGGACATCCAAATATTTTGAAGTGTCCAATCTTAGGCTTCACTCCGGTGAAAGCTTCTTCTAGAGTAATGTTATTTAGGATCAGATGAGAGCTTCTATTTTGAACATGTATTGTTGTCATACATGCTTCTACCCATAGAGTCATATGTAGAATCTGATCATGTATCATTTATTTTGTTGCCTCAATGATAGTTCTATTTTTCCTTTCAACAACCCCATTTTGTTGAGGGTTGCACGGAAATGTAAACTCCCTCTTGATTCATGCTTCAATACAAAAACTGTTGAATTCTTTCAAGGAGTATTCTCCTCCATTATATGATCTTAATATTTTGATTTTTCTTTCGGTCTAGTTCTCAGCTTGAGCTTTGAATTCGTGAAATTTTGCAAGGACACCATCCTTGTTCTTTAGAAAGTAAATCCAAGTTTTTTTGGAGTGATCATTTATGAAGAGTACATAGTATAAGTACCCATTTAGAGATGCAATAGTCACTAGCCCACATACATCTGAATGTATCAAGTCCAATATTTCCTTGGATCTATTGTCACTTCTTGGGAAGGATCCTTTAACATTTTTGCCAAGGCAACAACCTTTGCAAACACCTTTATGTTGAATCTATATTTCTGGTAGACCTTTTACAATTTTCTCTAGAGTTGGAAGAGACCTATAATGAATGTGAGCAAGTCTTCTATGCCATAGCTCACTCAAGATGATAGTGTCATGTAGTAAGGATTGGATTTGTTTGATGGTTAATCTGTACAATTTGTTTTCTCGGACACCAATTACCTTGGCAGAACTTATATGAGAGTCTTTGTGCCATGCAAGAACTCTTCCTTCCGAGAAGGTAATATTATAGCTTTTGTCTTCCAAGACAGAAATAGAGACAAGTTTCCTCGTCATTCCAGGTACATATAGTACCTCTTCTAATTGAAGCTCCATATCTGAATCAAGTTGGAAGGTAGAAGTTGCAACTCCTCTCACATTATATCTGAAATCATCTCCAAGAACAACATGTAGATTTGTCTATTTCTCAACGAAATGTGTTAGGTGATTTCTAAGATTGGTCATGTGCTTAGAGGAACCACTATCAATTAACCAAGTATTATGATTGGTAGGGACCATACCTAAGAGTGTTTCTATGTTGATGTCTTCATTTATTTTAGGTCTTGTCTTCCTGTAACTGAGTTTTCTTGAATCATCAAGCTTTGCCTCCCATCATGATTTTGCTCATTTTGGATTCTTCACAAACCCTTGTCAACTAGGATAGAAAACCTAATGTCTAGGCTAGGCTAGAAATTTTAGGTTTGTTGGACTTATGATTGCCAAAAATAATCCTTTGAGAAATATGATATCCCTGGTAAGTTGAATATCTTCTTCAAAGAGTTGTAGAAACACAATTCTAAATTTTTTTGAAGATATTAGCGAAACCCTAGAAACCCTATGGGCAAAAAGTCATAATTCTTGGAATGTCAGTTTAAGACTTGTTGGATGTGCGTTGAAGGAGGCCATACACACCTATGTCCTTTTTATCCCCAGCTTCCAAGTTTCAAGTGATGAAAACCCTCAGAAGAGTAGGTCATATGGATTTTCTTGAAACCCAAGGAGGGTTGTATGGTTTCTGTAGAAGAGAGAGAGAGGATGGCTGAAATATGTTTTGTGCAATGGGTTATTCAAAACCTATTCTCTGATACCATGTTTATTTTTCTATGAGAAAGGTTAAGAATGAATTTCATTCCATTTTATCATTTGACTTAACCATAACCAATAATGTTGCAGCAAACCAAGATCAGGAGAAGAAACACCATGCAAAAGAACACAAGAAGTATACTGGGAAACCCTTCTCAACATGGGAAGAAAACCCATAAAAATCCTTTTCTATATTATTCAAAAGAAAGACCTTCACCACCAATAAAACCTACCACACAAGAGGGTTCTCAAGCCCTAGAAGACTAGATCCCAAGAGAGGTGCGCACTTTTCCCAAGAAGGTGTACTTGCTGAAATTTCCAAAATCACATCAAAGATATGATTCGACAATGGGGAATCTACCCTTACTTATATTAGACTTGACCTATCAACAAAAGTGTTTATTGGCACAATAGGGCCGACCTCTCTAAGTCACATTATAATTAATAATAACTAGATTAATTATCTTTTACATTAATTATAAATTACATTAAGGTGGGGCCAACCTGTACCCTTTAAATTACAATTAGGGTTACAGGCAGGTCTTAATATTGAAAAATATAGAAAGAGATATCATACACCCACTAGTGCTCAACCAATAGGGGCACCTCCTATGGGGATGTCCATATCTCTGGCTCACTGCATTACACAAAAGAACCACTTCTTCACTAGTGCTCAACCACTAGGATCATGTTCACCTGTACTCGTCGACGTGCACGTCCACTCAACAGATCTTCTTTCCCACTATATTACACAGAAGATTCATCTCAACTTTTGCGTAAACTATCTTCTCATAGGAGGCTAATACCTTGTTCACATGTTCACCTTGTGCTCAACCACAGACACGTCCAACTTTGTAGATCTCCTTTCTCACTGCGTTACACATAAGAATCATTTGGAGTTCTTCTCAACTCTCTGTAAGGAGGAGGCCATCTCTACGTTCCAACTCTGTCTCATGTAGGAAACACACACCCCTCTCAAGGGCTCATTCTTAGGTTTGTGCTCTAGAGAATGTCTCACATAGTTCCAATCATCAACAAATCACATGCGTAGGATCACTAACATAATTTCACAAATAGACACAAGATAAAAATCGTGCAACACCTCAAAGAATGAGGCATGACTAGTTGATAGGACAACTTCATAATTATGGTCAACGCGATGCGCATTAGCATAACTCTTCTGTCGATATTGCACTTCTTCAATCCATTTTTCTTATCATTTTTATTTGTTCTTCCATTTATTGGATCGCTTATGGTCCTACCAGGACCCTATCCTCGAGTCGATACCAATGCAAAGTTCAAATGGTGCCATTTTAATGGTGCATTGATAGTTTTTGTTATACACAAACTCTATCAGTGGAAAGAACTCTTCCCAATGTTGTTGTTGGTCCATCACGTACATACGCAACATATCTTCCAAGATTTGGTTTGTTCCTTTTTTCTACTTGTGTCTCTGGGTGATACGTTGTACTAAAGTTAATTTGGATTCCCAAGGCCTCTTGGAAACTAGTCCAAAATCATCCTGTAAACATCGATCCTCAATCAAATATGATCATTTTAGGCATGCCATGCAATCTCACAATCTCGCTGATAAAACCTGTAGCTATGTCTGGTGCCTGATACGTCATACACACATGAATAAAATGGGCACTCTTCATTAGAGTGTCAACTACAGTGAAAATTGAGTCCCACCTCCTTGCCATCAGTAACAATCCCATAATAAATTCCATTGAAATAGCCTCCCATTTCGATTATGGAATGATGTGTAGTTGTAGTAATCCAGCCAGATGTCTATGTTCAACCTTCACTCACTGAAATTATAGACAACTCACCATGTAGATAACTATGTCCACCTTCATCCCTTCTAGAAGAATAAGGGCTTAAGGTCTGCCCTCATCTTCGTGACTCCTGGATGAGCCATGTATACTTCTCTATGAGCTTCGCTTAAGATGAAATTTCTCAATATGTCATTAGGGAATATGTAAATCCAGTTTTTATACCTCATCAATCTTTCATTGTTCAATGTATGTCCTTCAAACCTTGATACCATCACGGCGCCTTGTTCGATAATTTCCTTAACCTCTTTATACCAGTCATTGTCGAACTGTATAGTTATAATATTTTCTCAAAGATTCATCTGAAGAGGTATCACCGATAATATGCATGGTCTCCGACTCAATGCATATTTCACTTTGTTTATCGTTCATTTTATTGACTTAATCTCAAATCATATTTTCTAAGTAATTATGACCAACGCTTTTGCTGCGCGTTCAAGTCATTCTACGTAAAAAGCGCTACATTCCATAGTGATCTATTTTTTTTGTTCGAATTTTCCTCCAATCAGATATTTTCTCCAAACTTTCCAAGCATACATAATGGCCAATAAATCCAAATCATGTGTTGCATAGTTCTCCTCATGCTTTCTTAATTTCCTTGAGGTGTAGGCAATCCCTTGACCATCTTGCATCAATAATCTGCATCAACCTTCCTAGGGAACATCTGTGCATACCACTAAATCCTTTTACATGTCAAGGACCTTCAGTATCGACGTTGTCGTCAACAACCCCTTGGGCCTTCGAAATTCTTCTGCGCAGTTCTCGGTCCATACCAACTTCTTGTTTTTCTTCTGCAATTATGTGATCGTCTTTTCTATCCTCAAAAAACCTTCTACGAACTATCGGTAATATCTTGCTATACCCATAAATCTACACACTTCTTGTATGTAAATCAACACAAGCCATTCCTTAATATCCTCTACCTTCTCTGGGTCCACAGTGATGCCTTCGTCTTATATTACCTTCCCTAAGTAATGAATCCTCGCGATCATCAATGAACACTTGAAAAAACTTGTCCAAGTATTCGCAGAACCCCCATACATCAATTCATGAATACCCCGGGGATTTTGTCAACCCAAACGGTAAGACAGTAAACTCGTAGTGTCTGAGCCTCCTTTTGAAAGCGGTCTTAGGAATGTCTTCCTATTTAATTTGTAACTGGTGATAACCTAATCTCAAGTCGATCCTCAAAAAAACCATCACGCCTTTTATTTGATCAAACAAATCATCTCTTCTTGGAAACATATATTGGTTCTTGATCGTTTCCTTGCTCAAATGACAGTTGTCAATGCAGGGCCTCCATGACCCATCATTCTTTCTTACGAAAATAAAAAGTGCACCCCGAGGTGACACACTCGCATGTATAAGCCCTAGGTCCAACAAATCCTTCAGTTCCATTTTCAACTACTGAAACTCGGGTGTTGGCATTAGATAAGGAGTTTTTTCTATCGGTTCATTTCTAGGGTTCGAGTCGATTTAAACACCAACTCTCTTGTAGGTGGAAATCCAGGTAAATCTTCTGGAAACACATCAGCAATGCTCGAACTACTAGAAGGTATTCCAATCCTTCCACCTCGCTTATTTTAATTAGCACTAAGATTTCATAATATAACTTGCATCCTTTGCGCATACTCTTCTGCAATTGTACCTGACGTCTCTAGCACAGTGGACTGATGTTCACTCTTGCAGTTGTTTATCGCTGCATGTATCATGTGGGCCTTGTCTGAATCTTCCACCGTAGTGGGTCTTATTGATCCGACCATGTGGCATATCCACATGTCCATCATTCGGTCTTCAGTCAAGTAATCCTAGTCCCTAAAATAGAACCTATTGGCCTGCCCTCCTGAGATGATGGTATGTTTTGATGTTAGGTCTCACTGTTGTTGTTGCGCTTTTGATGTTGTTTGTCTAGTCAATTTTGCAGGAGTCCTACCCTGACCCCCGCTGGTCAGATCTTCATCAACTATGAGGGCCTTCTGGACTACATAACGTAATGTCTGAGGTATTAGGATCCTCATTTTTCCATAAGCATTAAAGTTAAGGACGAACACAAACTTGTTGACCATTAGCTTCTCCATTTTTAGATGTGGAGCATACCTAAGTAGCTCCATAATTTGGGCCTCATATTTCGGCACCATACAACCACCCTATCGTAAGGTGTTGAACTCATTGAGTTGGTGCTGAATGAATTCCTTTGATAAGTGCATCTTCGAGAATCGCTCCTCGAATAGTTCCCACAACACGTCCTTGACGACCATGTTTTAGTTGAGGTAGGAGCATCTTCCACCATAGAAGAGCTCTCCCCTTCAGCTAAAATATCGCCATGCGGACCTTCATGTTGGAGGTTGTAACCGCAAAGTGAGAATCATATCACCATGTTCTCCAAACATGTGTTTCCAAAAGAGCCATCTGTGGCACACATGAACTCGAAAACGCAACCTTCTCAAGTTCTCCGTGAATGCTACCACTACAAGTTGGAGTGCGTTACGAACCCTCATCGAGTATAGGCACCCTGGCCTAATCTCTATCTCGACAGTTAATCAAGGCCTCTAACACCCTCTGAAAGGACCTCGTCAGACAAAATGCATCCCCCAAAACAGTCTTATCATGCCCAACAATCTTCTCATCCCCCTCAAACTATGATTACCGCATGGACAAATTAAAATTTTAATTAGTGATAAGTTATTAATCAAGTGTATAATACAATGGAAGGCATGACGATACACAGTCGCGGGATTGAACCCACTCTAATACCATTTGTAACATCTCCTTCGTTACGACAATGAATATCGATGTACAATAGGTAGTTTTTTTTTTCTTTTAGTAGCAACTTAACCTCATCACATAAATTACAGCAACGCATAAATGCACGACAACACGATTAAAAATGACACATTATCAACATATAAATAGAACATTGACACATCATAATTAATCAATACATAAGCGAATTCACCAAGTTCATCTGGAAGCAATATCATTATCAACCAATCATCAATTAGCAAAAGAAATATACTTTCCCAACCTATCCTGCATGGTTAGGACCTCCAAGACACATAAGCAACGCTCAAGCCCAGGATTCATCTGATTAATTTTGACTACTTAAGGTCTCAAGGGTGGCTACTGTTCTGAGAAACAAGGAGGTGTGCAAGTCCCATAATCAATCACATATCATCATTATTATAATGGCGCAAGAGAATATAATTACTAAATCGATCATACGTCAACATTATTCCAAGGCGCAATAGTAATCAATAGTATTTTCAATGGTGCAAGAGAAATAAATACTTAATCCATCATATTTCAACGCTATTCTAATGGGGCAAGAGTAATCAGCTTTATTTTAAAAGGTGCAAGGTATACAAATACTTAATCTATCATAAGTCAACATTGTTCTAAGGGTGCAAGCGTAGTCAACTTTACCTTATCATTTGTGCATCATTATTGCTCCATAGCGCAAGGAAATTTATTTACTTAATCCTTTATACCTCAACATTTATTCCATAGCGCAATGGAATCTAATAACTCAATCATCAGCCCATTCCATGGTGTGAAGGTAAACATCGATTTTATTTCATGGCGGGAGTAAGCATATTACATAACAGATCATATATCAACGTTTAAATTATGTCACAAAAGTAACCATGAATTTTACCTTCATGGTGCAAGGGCAACAAATTTTTTATTTTCAAGTCATGCATTTAATCAATTTACTGAATTAAACAAAAACAACATTCTTATCAACGCAATATTTATCAAATTATAAAATAATCATAAAACAACATTCTTTCATTCATGGCACGACATGATCATTCACTAAACTTACAATTTTCAAGCAGCCATGAGTGTGATTGAGCAAAAGAACAACTCATAAGATATAATTTAAGAGCGTAAATTATTTTTTCTTAATCTCTAGTAGTGTAGCTATACATCTCATTTTTGGGGATATCCTCTAAGAAACAATCATAATTTAAAGGGCTAAGGTTTTAATTTCTTGCAAGAACCCCACGAAGAGTAACCTTCTCAAAGTAATACTTATCATTAAATTGATATTTATCAATGTTAAAAAGAGAGGAAGGAAAGGCGTATATCTCACTAGATACACGGTGTTGCATGAATTAACGATCATAACAAGGATACCAATATAACAATGCAATACTTTAACATTTAAAAAGAAGACGCAAGCATAAATTAGATTGCCATCTTACGATATTTTCATAGTAGGAGGTTCTTCCTATAAGTACTTGCTCTAAATTCATTAGAGTGAGGGTTAACTATAACTATTATTCCTTTAACTAAACCTTCTCATACAATTTCCATAAGTCACATAAGTAGGTCTCTAAAAACAAGGGTAAGTGAAAGTAAGCATTAACCAAGTCATTATTCTTCCTATGACACTTTAGAGCTTCTACTCGTTTATGAGAAATGAGAAGACTAAAACTTACTTTGCATTAAAACAAAAATTCCAAGGCTAATCTCTTTTTCATTGGAAGGGATCTTATGTAGTTCAACTTCTGAAGGAAAGGCCTACTATTCAGTATTACCTTCTTACATATCCTTTTATCAGGATCGACAATAATAAGCCCCAAAAGAGAAGTCAAGGCAGCCCTTTATATCCACTATAGGATTGAGAATTTAAGCACAAGCCATCCATAAACAAGGTCGAAGCAACAACTCACATACCCATTAACAAGGATCCGAGAAGGTCAACCTAAAAGACAAAAACACTTGCGCCAGTCTTCCATCCATATAAGGAATCTATATGCACACAAGCTGGGAGTATGCTCGCCATGGTAGTGGCATTGGGTAGTATTGATCAAACTGCCAACGCATTGATGGAAAACCCATTTTGGACGTAGCCAATGATCAGAGCATTCCATGAGACTGCGTTTCCCTCGGGAAAGATGTCCACGCTTGGCACGCAACTCCATTAATCCACCTTTGGCGTTCATGTTCGTGAGGGCAGTACCAATAGGGACATCCGAATTCAAGCCAATAATAAAAATGCGGCTATGAATCTACGTGCCCCCTTGCAGAGCTATTAAGCTGGTACATGCCTTGAGCAAAAAGGGAAACGTGGATTTCTGGCTGTAAGCCGTCCATTCGCATTGGGCAGCACRGAACAAGGCTTCGTCCCAGGGTCCATTATGTTAAATATATTGTACCCTCAATAGTATGACCATACACTGCCAGTTGTACTGGACATTTGTACTTTCTATTTTTGTCTTGCTTGAGCATATATAAGCTCAGTTATTTCCTATTGTAAATGCTCTTCAGTTCTTCAACTTACTTTTGTACTTTCTGTACTCCTGAATACATTTTGAATATACTATTCTTTTCTCTCTGCATTTCTCTGTCCTTCACAATTTATCATGGTATCATAGCTACAGCAGTAAGCCTCTTCACACAGTCGAGAGAGCAACTCGATCCTCACAGCGCAGAGCCTCACGGATCTTGAGAGCACGCGTCACAGACTTTTCACAAGGTTTGGAAAGATGTCTGCAATACTCTTTAAATATTGTCGTAGGAAGCTTGCGGAGGAAGCAGAGATAGCGGGAGAAGAAACTTTAAAGAAACCTGCACATTTTTTTTCTAAGAACCGTCAAAGCTTGACGCAGAAGAGCTGCAGAACGAAAGAAGTTTAAAGAACTTGAAGATTTCGCTTCTATTCGTTAAAGATTCATGCGAAAGGCATAATCGTTTAAAGAATTCAAGAAATTGCTCAAATCTGTCAAAGATTGTAGCAGATAACGAAGAATTCATGAAATTCTTTCAAATCTTTGAAAGATTCACGAATCTTTTCTTCCGCAGGAGAAAATTTCGTTAAATTCGGGAAAGATCACGTCAAACACGCAAATAACAACCATTAAGGCTGCAAGATTCATCTTACGAACAGATCCAAGGCAGGAAACCAGTTCAGAAGGGAACGAGAAAGTGTGGAACAGGCGAAAGCAACTCAGCCGTCAGATCTCTCGCAGAGGCCCGACAGTCGTTGGATCAGCGAGAAAGTGCTCGAGGTTTAACCCTCTAGAGCTCACAGGAGGACTTTTGGCTTGAGAAATCCCGACGTCATCTTGACCGTCCGATCAAGAGACATGTGGCGAGATCCTATTCCATCGCAAAATCTGGAATCGGGAGTTGGACGAGCAAAAGACTCTGCTCTCCAAAAACCCCGATACGCGAAATCGCGGAATCCCGAAACGATCACAGTCGTCCATTTCAGAGGACAGGTGGCAGCAGATCATCGCATCGTCATATCAACATTTCGGAGTTCGGGGTTTTCTAATTCCATTGCAACAGGAAAATCGTGAAACCTGAGAACAAGTGATCGGGTTTCTTTCTAGTGAAATCCCCGATGCAATCTGAGCCGTCCATCTTTCAAGGACACGTGGCAGAGATCGAAGCTTTTGGGAAAAGTCTCGATAAGCGAGTTCATCGGCTTTTCGGGATTCGGCATTTCGCGGATCCTGGAAACAAGAGGTCCGGGACACTTCATATCGCGAAATCGCGAAGAGAGATCACGACCGTCCGTCTGCTGGGACACGTGGCAGCAATCAATGAAATCAGGAAAAGTCCCGAAAGGAAGCACACCATCGGAAAATCGACGATCGCGAAATCGAGGAGGCAAAGAACCTCGACATCAAAAATCGTGAAATCCCAATTCGTGATATCCCGATACAATCTGGACCGTCCGATCATCCGCAGATCTGGACCGTTGAAAAGTCCAAAGGCGATTCTTCGCGTTTCGGCATTTTGCAAGGTAAAGAACGGGAAAATCCCGTAGCGCCTTAGCATTAAAGCACGTGGTCACATTGCAAGGAGACCTAGGGCCATCTAAAGCCTGATAAGCTCCCATCGGCCATTGGCAAATCGACGTTTATGAGATTGGAGGTAAATACAAATTTTTTCCCTCTAATTTGTTTTAAATGGCGTCGACTAGCAATCTAGGCCCGACTCAGGGTCCGATTCTTCTTGGTAAGAATTATGAATTTTGGTCTCTTCGGATGAGATCGTTCCTGCAAGCACAAGAATGCTGGGAACCAGTGGATCTTGGCTATGTAGA